>JADRCD010213080.1:0-19679 GCA_019843815.1 Montemys delectorum
CCAAAACTATTCTCAACAATAAAGGAACCTCTGATGGAATCATCATCTCGGACCTTAAGCTATACTACAGAGCAATTGTGATAAAAACTGCATGGTATTGGTACAGTGACAGGCAGGTTGATCAATGGAACAGAACTGAAGACCCAGAAATGAAGCCACACACCTATGGTCACTTGATCTTTGACAAAGGAGCTAAAACCATAAAGTGGAAAAAAGACAGCATTTTCAACAAATGGTGCTGGCTCAACTGGCAGTTAGCTTGTAGAAGAATGCAAATCGATCCATTTCTATCTCCTTGTATAAAGCTCAAGTCCAAGTGGATCAGGGACCTGCACATCAAACCAGATACACTGAAACTAATAGAACAGAAAGTGGGAAAGAGCCTCGAGCACGTGGGCACAGGGAAACATTTCCTGAACAGAACACCAATAGCTTATGCTCTAAGATCAAGAATTGACAAATGGGACCTCATAAAGTTGCAAAGCTTCTGTAAGGCAAAAGACACTGTCAATAGGACAAAACAGCAACCAACAAAATGAGAAAATATCTTTACCAATCCTATATCTGACAGAGGGCTAATGTCCAATGTATACAAAGAACTCAAGAAGTTAGACTCCAGAGAACCAAATAACCCTATTAAAAATGGGGTACAGAGCTAAACAAAGAATTCTCAACTGATGAATACCAAATGGCTGAGAAACACCTAAAGAAATGTTCAACATCCTTAGTCATCAGGGAAATGATAATCAAAACAACCCTGAGATTCCACCTCACACTGGTCAGAATGGCTAGGATAAAAAACTCAGGTGACAGCAGATGCTGGAGAGGTTGTGGAGAAAGAGGAACACTCCTTCATTGTTGGTGGGATTGCAAGCTGGTACAACCACTCTGGAAATCAGTTTGGCAGTTCCTCCAGAAATTGGACATAATTCTACCAGAGGAACCAGCTATACTACTCCTGGGCATATACCCAGAAGATACTCAAACATGTAATAAGGGCACATGCTCCACCATGTTCATAGCAGCCTTATTTATAATAGCCAGAAACTGGAAACAACTCAGATGTCCCTCAACAGAGGAATGGATACAGAAATTGTGGTACACCTACACAATGGAGTACTACTCAGCTATTAAAAACAATGAATTTATGAAATTCTTAGGGAAATGGATGGATCTGGAGAATATCACCCTGAGTGAGGTAACCCAATCACAAAAGAACACACATGGTATGCACTCTCTGATAAGTGGTTATTAGCCCAGAAGTTCGGAATACTCGAAGTACAATCCACAAACCACAAGAAACTCAAGAAGAAGGAAGACCAAAATGTGGATACTTCATTCCTCCTTAAAAGGGGGAACAAAATACCCATGGAAGGAGTTGCAGAGACAAACTATGGAGCATAGACTGAAGTGCACTCCAAGCTGATATGGCTGTCTCCTGAGAGGCTCTGACAGTACCCGACTAATACAGAAGTAGAGGAATTGAGTACAGGGTCCCCAGTGAAGGAGTTAAAGAAAGGACCAAAGGAGCTGAAGGGTTTGCAGCCCCTTAGGATGAACAATATGAACTCCCAGAGACTAAACTACCAACCAAGGAGTACACCTGGTGGGACTGATGGTTCTGGCAGCATGTGTATAGTAGAGGATGGCCAAGTTGATCATCAATGGGAGGAGAGGCCCTTGGCCCTGTGAAGGTTCTGTGCCCCAGTGTAGGGGAATGCTAGGGCCAGTAAAGCGGGAGAGGGTGGGGTGGCTAGCAGGGGGTGGGGAACAAGGGTTTGTTCTTGTTGTTTTTGTTTTTTGGTTTGGTTTTTTTTTTTTTTTTGAGGGGAAACTGGGAAAGGAGAAATCATATGACATGTAAATAAAGAAAATATTTAATAAAAAAAAGAGTACTAGCTGCTCTTCCAAAGGACCTGGGTTCAATTCTCAGCACCCACATAGCAAGTCATAACTGTAACTCCAGTTCCAGGAGTTCTGATGCCCTCACACAGACATACATGCAGGCAGAGCACCAATGTACATAAATTAAAAATAAATAAATCACTAAAAAAGACATTTTAAACCTAAGTTTTTGGTACCAGTGTTACTTGAAGGTTTGGTACACATGAGCTTGAAAGCCAGCCTTCTCTTAGGCCAGTCCTGTTTAAGTGGCTCAGTATCAGCTGTGTATACTATTTTGGGGTTCTCGAGTTGTATCTCAAAGAGTTGCTAAGAAATGTCTTTCTTTTCCTTTTTCCTTGTTCTTGACAAGTGGTTCTGGGGGTGTCTTAAAGGGAACTGCAATCTGATAAGATGACGTCATGGGTCACACAGGGGACGCCAGAGCCCACAAGGGGCTTCAGACTCATCTTTTCCTGTAAAAGGGCTTACTGGTGCGATTTCTAGACAAGGGCAGCTGGGACCGAGAAAAGCCATGCAGTTCAGGCTGTAGGCCTCCACCCATCGCTGTTTCTCCTTCTTAGAAAACAGACTGTGTTGGCAGCCCTCACAGCAGTTGATGCTGCTGCTGCTGCCTGTCTTGCTGCTCAGCCATTAACAGATTTCAGTCCAACTCAGGGATGAGGGCTCCCTTCTTTCTCCTGCCCCTCCTCCCAATTTCCCATGTCTTTCTGCCAGCTCCATTCACCCCACTTCTCATTAGCAGTCAAGAGAGAATGAATCAATCGTGGCTGTTTAGAACACCTTTGGTGGGCTAGTAAGATGGTTCAGTGGGTAAATGTATTTGCTGTCAAGCCTGACAACATGAGTTCAATCCCTGGGACTCTCACAGTAGTAGGAGAGAACTAAATCCTGCAAACTGTCCCTGACTTGCACACACATAATGCAGCATTTATGCACATGTCTGCAGTTGGGACTCATACAAATAAATAAATAAATAAATAAATAAATAAATAAATAAATAAATAAATGTTTAAATAAAATAAAATGCCTTTGGCAAGACTATGATGTGGCCGTTGGAGTAGAGGACACACACACACACACATGCACACACACACACACACACACACACACACACACACACACACACACGGCTACAGTAACATCGGCAGCGAGCTCAAGGATATTCATGAAGCAGAGAGCTTCTCAGGATTGTGCTGGTCCTAAGGACAAAAATGAATGAATTGTCCCCGAGTGCCTGTCCCCAGCTGCCTAAGAGACTGTGATGGACCACCTAAGCACAGCACACAGTTCTTGGGAGATGGAGGAGGTTCAGGGCCAGGAGGCGCCAAGGGCTTCAGCCACCCTCCCTGATGCTCTCCATGTGGCGCGCCGTGTCCCTGACCTGCCTGCCTGATTTGTAGCGTCTGGATGCTGCAGACTGCCCCCCTGCTTTTCATCTTGAACCTTGAAGGAATTCAGTTCAGACTAGCCATCTCAGAGGCTTCCAGCTGCTGGCTCAGAAGGCCAAATCAACATTCCACACACTGGAATGTTTTGGATTCCACCAGGCACCCTTGAACTTCATAGAAAATAACTTCCTACACAGCACATTCTTAAATCTCCTTTGAAATGCATCTTCCCCACTGTCCCGAGCTCTCTCTCCACAGGAGGGCCTCTGAGCTGGGCCCCTGAGGTGGTCTCTCCTTCAGCTCCAGGGACCCTGAAGTGGGGAAAGTCTCCATGAGGAAGAACTCTGGCCTGGGCCAATGCCTTCCTCACCCCTCATGCCCATATCCCATCTTCACACCCACCCCTGTCACTCTCTATAAGGCTAGCAAGTTTTCTCTTAGCAAAGCAAGTGAGCTTGCAACTGTTTCTTGGCACAGGGCTTCCCAGAAGTAAACAGGGGCTGTCAAGCTAAGGCCAGATGAGGCTTTGCAACTAAAAGTTTCCTTAGAACACAGGCATGCTCCTTTGTTTGGGGTTCTCCCCACAAACAGATGTGTGCAGGAGTTGCAACAAGATTTCCAGTAACTAATGTGCAACAAAGTGAGACCTGTAAGTGTTCACATCGATTCTGCCTTTGTTGTGGTCCTGTAAGGGACATTATACAAACAGACCCATCTGTGAACTGTCTGTGAACTGGAGTCACACTGATAGGACCCTGCACTGTGGGGTGCCGGAGTCATGCCTCCCTCCACCCTCTCCTCCCCAAGGGTACAGTTCTGCAGCAAAGAGATTGCTGAGGAGCATGGGGGTGGGGTGGGGGGCTGCACATTCTCCGGCTCTCTACAATGTGGCTCTGTGCTTGGACCCGTCCCAAGCTATGTAACAGGCATTGTCAGACATGCCTGTGTATTTGGCTTAGAGGATTCACCACAGTAGGGAAAAGCCAGAAGATTCCCTTAAGGTACTGGATGGGAAATTGTGTTCTGTGCCAGTATTGTAAAAACTTTTTCTGATGGCCCTTTCTAGATTTATTTTTATTTTATGTGTATGAGTGTCTGTCTGCATGTATATATGTGCACCATGTGGATACACTGCCCAAGGAGGCCAGAAGAGGGTGTCTGATATCCTGAAACTGAAGGTACAGTTGGTTGTGGGCACCATGTGGGTGCTGGGAACAGAAGCTGGGTCCTCTATAAGAACAGCAACTGCTCCTAATGGCTGAGCTCAATTCAGCTCCCAATGTGCCTTTCTAAACATCTGATTTTTGCTTTTAGGGCTTTGATCCACCCAGACTTTATTTTTCTGGATCTGGTGTAAAAAGTGACTGTCCCATGTGCATCATCCATAGGACAGGAATTACTCCAACCAATGCTCCAGAATGCAGACTGGATGGGAGAGGAAGCCAAGGTAATTATCTAACTAGTGTAATGATACACAAGGGATAATCATTGACAACCACACTGATTAAAACAATTAAGAGGTTTTGTTTTTGTTTTTGTTTTTGTTTTTGTTTTTTGGTGACAAGGTTTCTCTGTATAGCCCTGGCTGTCCTGAAACTCACTCTGTAGACCAGGCTGGCCTTGAACTCAGAAATCTGCCTGTCTCTGCCTCCCAAGTGCTGGGATTAAAGGCATGCACCACCACTGCCTGGCATAGTAGCTATTTTTGACATACCTTGCTGATTAATTTTGGCTAATACACCTGGGCCATGGTCAAGGCCATGGAAATCTCTGGTGTGTTGCCAAGGCAGATGTGACAGTTGTGGACAGGGTAAAGACAACTGTCTAAGAAAACACAAAATGGAGTCAATACAAGCATTACCTTAGTCTTTTCACTAGAAACCTGGAATGCCCTTCTCTCCTAACTAACTTCTATTCATCCCTCAAAACCTTGCTGTCTGCTCTCAGCTCTTAGGGAACCCATGTCTGCCCTCTTCTGGTCTCCCACTGTCTCTCCACACTGTTCTGTCCACACCAGACATGAAACTACAGACCAAGTGGGATCAGTCAGCAGAACTTGAATGTTACTTCTCTCATAACTGCTTGAGATGGTGGGCAAGAAGCCCAGCTCCTATCTCAGAGGTGATAAGAGATAATCTATTCAAATGTGAATGACTGTCGCCCAGGGACAAGAATTCAGGTTGCCCTAAAATATCATATCCCAGTGTGGTAACAGTTTAATGAATTTTTTTTTTAATAGAAACAACAAAAAGATGTTATAGATCAAGGAAGGCACTTCACATATGTTGCTGGGAGCACCGGGTTATATAGCAAAGTGCTCCTAGCAACATAGGTTGGTTGGGGCAGGCCTCAGATGTCTTGGTATCTGAGTTGGTGGAAGCTAGGGGTCTGCTTGTCATTCCAAATTTGCCTGACAGTGACAAGAATGTTAGCTCACACAGAGATGGGCAATGGATGTTTATTAAGGAGATTGTGATAACCCAAAAGATGGCCCTGGACTGGCCTCACTCCAATTTTTGACAATCACAGTTCTAACGAGTCACTCCATGTCATAGAATGTTCACTGTGAGACTGTCTTCGGAGACCTTCAGTTCACCAGTAACTTCTCTGCTTCCCTTCCTTATCCATAAAGGCCCCACAGGACAACCATACATAGATCAAAGTTCATTGTATGTTAAGTAGCCATCTGTACATGGTTCTAGGCTTGCGGGAAGGTCTCATAAGCAATCACATGCAATGGCCTTGCCAACTTCCCTCATTATCCTGGGCGCTTTCTAGGGGTGGGCGCTGGATCTGGCTTGGACCTGCCATGGACAGTCAAGTGTTTTTTAACCTGAGTAGGTAAAAGATGGGGTGAGGATGTTTTCTGCAGGAGCAGCCTAGGGTTGGCAGGGACGCCAGACTCCTGCTACCTCTGTCCCTTCCAGAACTTCCTGGCTCACAATGGGACATAAGCTCAGGCTTCCTCCCCAACTGGAGGCTATGGTGAGCTAGAAGGGAATTCTTCACCTTTCCAGACTCTTAACTAACCACAGCAACCTTGGGCTTAAAGCAGGGGAACTCATCACAGGCTGCAGTAACTTCCCTGCAAGGCTGTCCTGGTGTCCCTGGCGCCCCACCTGTAGATCACTACTGGGCAGGCTCAGCATGGGACCCCAGGCTATGGTGTTAGGAAAGTTTGATATTGTAGCCATCAGCTTTCTGAGGCTCTGTTGGGTCCTTTCTAGGCCCAGTTCTGGCCCAAGAACAGCTTAGGGAGCCTATCCTGCCTTCCACTGTGGGTACTGGCCCAAGTCCTGCGTCACAGCTTCTTTGCTGAGAGGAGGTGAGGGGAAGCCAGGTGACAAGCTGGCAGCTCTCTTTCTGAGGGGTCTGGGTTCCTCTGGGCCCAGTACACTCAGGAACAGCCCACCCACAGGTCCTGTCCCTCTGTCACACAGCTCCTCGGCCACAGGGAGAGCCTCAGTGAAGATTCCAGTGTTGCTGCAACCCATCCTTCTGTTTCTTTGTTCATTTGTTTGCAATATCTGTGCCTTGCATCATCTGTAAGGTGAACAGTACCCACTCCACAGCAAGGTTGTGTGGGCTGTGCTTCGAGAGTTTGAATCAACCATACTTTTTGTCTTGATAACATTGAGACCCAGAAAATAGGCAGACAAGAATGAGAGGAAAACCCACTTCACTCCTATTATCCTTGGCAACTCACAGTCAATCTGCTCCAAATGATAGTCAACGCTCTCTCCTCTGCTCCTCCCAGACTGTGGCTTTGTCCAGAGTATCCATGCTATGCAGAGGACCCTTCTGCTAGTCAGTCACTTATCACTGTTTCCATATCCTGTGCCCATGTTCATGTACAGGATTGAGGCTACTTGTAGCTTCAGGCACCCAGTAGCGCCTTGCCCCATGACTGCTCCTACCACACACACATGGATAAGCAAGGACTACTTATTTCTTGTTTTTTTTTTTTTTTTAAAGATTTATTTATTAATTATATATAAGTACACTGTAGCTGTCTTCAGACACACCAGAAGAGGGCATCTCATTACAGATGGTTGTGAGCCACCATGTGGTTGCTGGGAATTGAACTCATGACCTTTGGAAGAGCAGTCGGCACTCTTAACCACTGAGCCATCTCTCCAGCCCCCTTATTTCTTGTTTTTAAGTCAGGTTTTAGAAGCAACTCAGATGCAGCACTAATGAATTCCTAATGCTGGCTGCTAAGCTAGATCATAGGCAGTTCTGGCTGCCATAGCCACCCACAGGGAATGGCCTTGAACTTGGTCCTGGGATTAAATGGCCACACTGGTCTCGGGGTGCAGCAGCTGCAGTGAAGGAGGGGAAAGAAGTCAAGCTGAGAGGCAATGTGGCATAGAGGTTAAAAGTGTTTGGTCTTATGGTTCCCAGTAAACCAATGCCTGCTCCTTGCTGTCAAGTTCATTCCTAGGTGCTGTAGTTTCAATGTGAATCTAAATGGCCATTTCAAATTTCAAATTTCCCATGATAGCATATAGACGTCTCTATCCTACATATCCTACAATCTGGCCAAAGCTTTTTTTTTTTTTTTTTGTTAAGATTTTACTAAATCTTCAACATGGATGGCCATATTGCATGTCCATAAAGACCGTTTTCCTTCTTTATAATCATTAAGTGGAAACCCTGCTCATCCTCTGTACAGCTTGGAAACCCCATCTCCCCTCCTTCCTCCAATGCACACCACACAGAGAAAACTCCCCCGCCACATGGAGAAAACTCTGGGCCAACATGTCATCACTCCGTGTCTCCCCATTTCTGCCAACCCACCCAAAAGTGCCTGCCCAAGGGCTCAGCTTTTGACCATGTATGAGCACCATCTCAGCTCCTAGCTGTCATCACTCCTCGCCTAAACTCTATAAACCTCCTTGCTTTAGCCCAAATGTGTTACTTCACTGATCTCTACCTGTGAGATCAGCCAACCCACCCAAGAGCTGTCTCCTAATAAATCTGCCTTTATCTACTTTTAATCTGATCTAATCTGGCTTATATCTGTGTCACCAGGAGAGAGAAAATGCCTATCAATAATCTGAATTCCTCCTCCTCCTCCTCCTCCTCCTCCTCCTCCTCCTCCTCCTCCTCCTCTTCTCCTCCTCCTCCTTCTTCTTTTCCTCTTCCTTCTTCTCTTCCTCCTCCTTGGTTTTTCTTGTTTTATCAAAGCTCTTTTCATAATTATTGAGATTTTGTGGATTCTCTCCTTTAGTGTATTAATGTATCAAATTGAATTAATTTTTAATTAAAAATTATTATTGCTGTGTATGATGTGTGTGGGGGTGAAGGGTTCATATGTGCACAGGTAGAGGTCACTAGGATCTAGTCTTAGCATGATCCTTCCTTGGGCTGAACAGATTCATCTGAAAAACTCAGGGTTAGCAGTGCTTTGTGGCACATGGTTGCCTTGACAACTGAAGTAGTGTTTTAGGGTTACTATTCTTATGATGAAACACCAAGACCAAAAGACAGTTGGGGAGGAAGTGTTTATTTGGCTTTTACTTCCATATCACTGTTCATCATGGAAAGAAATTAGGATAGGAAACTGAATAGGGCAGGAACCTGGAGGCAGCAAATGAAGCAGAAGCCATGAAGGGTTCTATTTATTTATTGTCTTGCTTTCCATGGCTTGCTCAACTTGCTTCTTACAGAATACAGGACCACTAGCTAGGGATGACACTACCTAGAGTGGGCTGGGCCCTTCACCATCAATCACTAGTTAGGTAAATGCCTTAAAGCCAGATCTCATGGAGGCATTTTCTCAATTGGGGTTCCTCTTTTCAGATAATTCTAGTTTGTGACAAGTTGACATAAAGCTAGCCAACACAACTGACCCCTTGTCAATTTGTCACACATACACATCATTGTTAAGCCATAACCTTCCCTTTCTTGTTCTTCCCCAAATCACACATTAATATCAACCTTACAACATACACATTCCAAATTTTAAAAGTTCTACAGTCTTTACAGATTCAAATACTTAAAAATTCAGTCTGCAGATAGCATGGCTGTTCTCAGAGAGGTTCCACCCAGCAACTGATTCAGACAGATACAGAGACCCCACAGCCAAACAGTGGATAGAGCTTGGGAACTCTTATGGAAGAGCTGGGGGAAGGACTATGGGCTCTGAAGGGAATAGGAACTCCACAGGAAGACCAAGAGAGAGTCAACAAACTTGGACCCTTGGGGCTCTCAGAGACTGAACCACCAACCAAAGGGCATACACAGGCTGGAACCTAGGCACCCACACATATGTAGCAGATGTGCAGCTTGGTCTTCATGTGGGTCCCAAATAACTGGAGTTGGGGCTCCCAAAAAGTTGTTGCCTGTCTGTGGGATACATTCTTCTGGCTGGGCTGCTTTGTCTGGCCTCAGTGAGAGAGGATGCACTTAGCCCTGCAGAGACTTGATGTGCTGGGCGGGGAGAGCCTTCACCCTATCAGCGGACAAGGGGAGGGGGTATGGGGGGAGACTGTGGGAGGGGGTGACTGAGAGGGGGCAGCAATCAGGATATAAAGTGAATAAATAAAAATAAAAAGGTTTCTTTAAAATCCAAAGTCTTTTAAAATTTAAAGTCATCTGTGAGTTCCTTTAAAATTAAACATTTTCTTATTTCAAGACGGAAGAACCAGGACACATCACAACCAAATCAAAGTAAAGCCAAACTCCAGTAGTATAAATAACCCAATGCCTAATGTCTGGGATTCACTCAATATGTGGGTCCACCCAAAGGACTTGAAAGGTCACTTCTCTGGCTCTGCCCTTTGCAAAAGTTTGTCTTCTGGGCTCTGGTGGGTTCCAGTTCTCTGCTGCTGCTGTTCTTGGTCATCATCCCATGGTACTGGCATCTCCAAAACTGCTGGGGTATTCTGCCGCCAAATGGCTCTCCTGGACTCTCTTTAGGGACTCCAACTCAGCCACACACTGCCAAGCCTCAGCTGCTCTCCAGGACTCCTGAATGCCTTCAAAACTAGTATCTTTTGAGTGACTCTTTTTTTTTTTTTTTTCAGATTTGCAGCTTGTTTTTTTTAATTTCTTTAAGTTTAAAGGTAGATTTTTTTTTAATTAGGTATTTTCTTTATTTACATGTACATTTTCCCTTTCCCATCTTCCCCTCCAAAACAAACAAACAAACAAACAAAAGCAAGAACAAACCCCTTTTGCCTCCCCCCTTCCCCATGCCTGCCACCCCACCCTCTCCCACTTATTGGCCCTGGCATTCATTTGGGTGACTCTTAACACTAATGTGAAGCATGACCGTGGCTGCCTCCGGACTGCAGATTCTGTGTATTGACTCTAGAGACACTTTCCAGGAGATGTCACCTCAATGCTCTTAGCCTCTTCTTAATCACTGCTAATTTCTCAGTTCCAAATAACCACTGTCAACTGTCCCAGTAACCCAAAGGTTTCATTTCGGTGATCCTAGTCTCTTGTTGAACACTGATGATTCTTACAGTTGACCAAACACCACAGATTCTTCACACAAATAGCCTGGAAGAGTCTTCCCCTATGAAACTTCACAAGCCAGGTCTCCATTGTCTGCACTGTTTTCAACATTATCTCTCAAGCTCCTACAGAACACTACATGTGCACTCAACACTCAATGGCTTTTCTAGCCCAAAGCTCCAAAGGCCTTACACGATTTCCCCCAAAACAAGTAGGACTGTCACAGCAATACTACACTATGTCCTGGTACAAACTTGTCTTACAGTTTCTGTTGTGATGAAACCACAGGCAAACTGGGGAGGAAAGGGTTTATTTCAGTTTACATGTTTAGGTGACAGTCTATCATTGAGAGAATTCAAGGCAGGAACTCAAGCAGGCCAGAAATCTGGAAGCAGGAGCTGATGCAAAGGTGAGGGAGGGTGCTGCTTACTAGCTTGCTCCCATGGCTTGCTCAGCCTCCTTATAGAACCCAGGACTGCGAGCCCGGAGAGCACTACCCACAATGGGCTGGGCCCTCCCCAGTCAGGAAAATGCCTTACTGCCAGATCTTACGGAGGCATTTTTCTCAATTGAGGTTCCCTCCTTACAGATAACTCTAGCTTGTGTTGACATAAAACTCTCCAGGACAGTTAGGAATACTGAAGCCCTCACTCACAGGAGGCAGCAAGAAGGAATACCGTGGGGTCTCCTCAGACAATCCTGAGAGGCATCTAGCCTGTCTCCCTTCTCTGCAGCTGGAGATTTGCTTCAGCCTAGGGCACAGCCTCAACCTCCCCACCCCTGGGAATGGAAAAACTAGGCTGGCAACCCCAGCTCAGATTCTTAGAGCTCCCTGCCAGTCAGGACAGTCTGTGTCATGTCCTGTCTAGGCTGCAGTTCACCCAGCTAGGAGGAGTGACACTTCTTCCTACTTATGCTGAGTTATGAAGACGTAACTCAGTCATCAGTTAAGCCTGTCTGAGGACACAGACCTGATCCCAGTCCTGTTCCTAGAGAACAGCCTTTGAGCTGTGGTTGGGTTAATTCTAGCACCCGTTCAGTTCAACTCTATATGGAGGAAGAGGAGAAGGGAGGGAGGGACTAGAAAGGAGGGGGAGGAAATGGCTTCAGAACTCAGCTGGAGGCTCCGGTGGCTCTCTGGAGACTCCACCCCTCATACCCCTCCTTCTTGGGCTTTGCCTTGTTTGCTCTGGAGTGGCCCAAAGCAGAACAAATCACTGCCACATGACCCTGGATTTCTGGAGAGCCGAGCAGACATCCTTTTGTGTTCTCTGCTCAGTGGAGATGCTGCCTGGTTGGTTAGGGACTCTTAAGGGCTGAGGTAGGAAGGCAGGCACTGTAGAAGTCAGCCTTACTCATGGAAGGTGCAGCTTGTCTCTGGCTTCTTATAGGCTAAGTGCTTTCCAGAGTGACTGCTGGTCCTACATGCCAGGCAAGGAGAAGCTGGTCTATGTTTCTGCTGGCTCCAGGCTGATTCCTTGACTGGTGCCATATGGACCATACTGTGGAAGCTCCATCCCAGGCTAGAAAATGTTGTTCTTCCCAGCTGCCCTCTACAGGGGAGCCTCAGTGGGCTGGGCCAGTAAACAGGCCCTATCCAACTAGGCTAGCAGCTTCTCCATTTGGAGCTCCAACTGCTTCACTCATCCAAAAACTGGCTTGAGGTCTGCAGACGTGGGCCCAGTTGAGCCTCTCTGTTGGAGGCCAGGAACCAGGCCTGCAGCCCTCCCCCGCCCTGGCCTCTCTGCTCACGTGGCAGGAGTGCACACTCAGCACTTTGGCAGAACTGCCCTGGCTGAGGGAGTGGAAGGGACTGGCCTGGACCTTGGGATCTGGCAGAGCCCAAAATTCAAGTTGGCTCAGTGTGTGCTCTGAGCGTCTTGCTTCTGCCTAGTGTGGCAATGGCTCTGGCTTGTACTTTGGTTGTAGCTGACATAGCCAGGGTACTAGCTAATGGGAACAGTCAGAAGGAACCCATTTCATCCCTGTTAATGAAGCTGTCTCTGTACCGTGCCTGCAGTGGTTTGGGGGGATGCTCTGAGAGAGCTTTATAACCCCCTGCACCTGTAGTCTCAGGCAGGTTCTGATTCACTTGAGTGTCAGAGCATATCTGCCCACCAGCTCTGGTGATGTCGGTTACTGTGTGGCCTTGAACAAAGACTTGCCATCCGTGCCTCCCAACTTGTCACTGGGTAGAAGGGTAACTGAGAAGACCATCTTTTGGGCCATCCAGGTGGCTCAGGATTAAGTCTAGAATGGCAAGACCAGGTTTCCCACTTTCCTCTAAGGTCCAAAGAGTCTGAGCCTAAGACCCAGGTGCACTGCTGGCTACCCAGAGTCTTTTTATTGGATATCTCTGAGGCCATAGTCCTTAATGCCAGAATGACCTCTGGCCTTCTACTCAGTTTCAGCAGATGGTGTCCTGCCCCATGAGATCTATCTGCGCCAGCTTAAAGCCAGCCGGTGTCTGAAACCAAGTGACTTCTCAGGCTCTAGGGTACCCTCCCTGCTCCAGTTCTTAAGGGGCTCTCAGGATATCTGGCTTGCGGCCATCACTCACCTCTGCCTCTGGTCTGGTGGGTTCTTCCCCAGGGACACTGTCACTTCACTAGCCTGTGCACCCTATCCTCTCCCCACCACCACTCCCACACACAGCCCATGCTTGTGAAGGCTCTATTTCCAAACCAGGCTGATTGAAGTTCTGGCATGTAAGCTTTTTTGGGGGGTTGGGGGTTGGTAGGGAGTCACAATTCACTCACTTGGGAGTAAGGCAGAGTTAACAGGTAAGGAGACTGTGGATGTGCAATGTCCCCCAAAGCTTGTGTCTGACATTTGGTCATGCTGCTTGGGAGGCAAGTTTGGACATGGAGTGTGGCTGGCAACAAGAGACAGCGATCCTTAATCATTGGTGCTTATGTATTTGACCAGCCTGTTCTGAGTGCAGGCAGGGCCCCTGGTCTGCTTCCCATCAGGAGAAATCAGCCGAAGTGACAGGGCACCTGTATGGTGTGACACAGGTGGCAACTGGCCTGCTGCTGTTGCTGGCTAGCCTGTAGAAAGAGCCACGAGAGCACGGGCACAGCTCCTTCCCCAGTCTAGTCTCTGCTGAGACCTCAGCCCTAGGCTATACCTTGAAGCAGCCAGAAGAGGCCTGGGCATAAAGGCCCAGCAAAATTATGCTTGTCCTACTGAGGTGCTCTAAGCCTCCAGGTCCACTGCCATTCGCTGCATACCAAAAGAAAACCAACCATCACCCAAAGCAGAGGATGCCAGGGCCCTTACCTTGTAAGTGCTCTGGAACTCACAGTGGCTCTCACCAGCAACCGAGCTCTAACCATGTGGGCCACAATCATCTGGAGACTCAGAAACCAAATGGACCAAGGTGGCCATGCTCCAGACAAACCCCATGTTTATGAACAAGTGTGTTTGCAAGTGGAGCAGGCCTGGGATGGTGCTCAGCCATCACGGCAGTGTGAGTTAGCACAGTCCTTCAGCTCTGAGCTCACTTGCTCTTCTGGTCCCATCACTGACACGGTAGAACACTGGTTTAACAGAATAGCAATGCAGCAGACTGACAGGTATGGCCACCTCCCCATGAATACTTCCCTAACCCTGTCATACTCATGTAGGGGCTCTGGAAGTTGTCCTCATTGAATGCAGGCCCTGGGGAGGGCATGAGCCAATGAAGGAGCAAGTCCATAGCTCATCTTGAAGGCACTTCTCTGGTGTCTTCTCCCAGAGCCACCCAGGCTTCAGCATGAGGCTTTATGAACTAGAAAAGGTGGGAATCTAAGACTGTCCCACCTCTCGGTCTAGCTATCTTAACACGGGGCTCCAGAAAAACCTGTAGGCCAGACCCAACACCTCTGGGAACCTTGCCTCACTAAATTCTTGGGAACCGTTAGATTTCCAGGCACCTACAGGGCCCGAGACCAAACGCTGCCTCTCAGACAGGAGGCCAGGCTGGGAAAGGGCTGTACAGCTTCTAGGCCCCATGGACATAGGAGAAAAGGCAACTACAGTGACTGCTCCTCCTTGAGTTCCTGAGGACACACAACCTTATCCATCCAAGAGAGTGGTGGTAGTGCCGCCTGGGGAAGACTGCCATCACTGCTCTGGGAGTCAGGGTTACTGCAGTGTCATGGGAAGAGGTGGGCGCAAGCTATGGGTTCTCACCAGCTGGGCCCAAGACCCCATGCTGGCCGCCCTGCTCCAGGATGCTGTAGAGCCCTTGGCTTTTCAGAATAAATAACTTTATTCTCACCATTCAGATGACACCAGGTTGGTCACCAGAAATACTTCTACCACATGGGGTTTCAGAGACTGGTCTCCAGGACATTTGACTGAGATGTAGTGAGTTTGTGTAAGACTGAAAACAAATTTAAATGGAATACTTTTCCTGAAAGGAAAAACCATCCAATACCTCCGGGGAGAAGGTTCTAAAGAGAAGGATAAGGTGGAGGCAATGTTTACTCTGAGTCATGCCTCGAACACCGGGTGGCTGGGTGCAAGTCTGGAAGCTGCTCTCTGTAGGACTCCGACAACGACCTCAGAAAGGCCTGTGCCTCTGCTTGCAGGGATCCTGTGACCTGCCTGCAGAGAGCTCCTTGGCAGAGGAGACCTGGGGCACACAGCCCTGAGAATGAGAAGGTCATGTCTGCAGAGGCTGACACAGTGGCTGTGCACACCAACAGGTCATACTGAAGCCAACCCAGCCCCAACACGAAGTCATAAGCACAATGGAAACAGGCAGGAAAGCCACAAAACCAACAGCTAGAGAACACTGAAGAGGTGCCTCAGGGAGCCTGCCTCTGCTTCTTCAAGGTCTGAGACAGGCGCAGCTCTTCGGGCCCATGGGCAAAGGGGCAAAGGGCAGCAGGCAGTACACAGCCATCAGGATGATGAGTGAAGAACCAGCAGATTCGAGTCTTGAACACCTCTGCAGACAGGCTCCGCTTGGCTTCTGGAGGTTGTTCCCTCTGCAGCTCCCGCCGCCAGTCACGGATGCGAACTCGCCCTTTCAGGACTGAGGTTTAGGACAAAAAGACAAAGTCTTAAGACTTTATAGCTTGAGTGCCATTAGTATACAGGGACTGACAAGCGCCACCTTGTGGAGAGTCCTGCCTCAGGGGACCTGGATGCAGTGTATAGGAGTCAGGACACAGCCAGAGTGGCCTGCTACCCTTTGCCACTTCATTTTGAGGAGCCAACAGCTCCGTGTGAAACTCAGCCAAAGCAACCAAACCTTCCAGTCCTCCCTAGTCCTGTAAAACTACCTGTAGCCAGGGTGGCGGGAGGAATAAAGGTGCCGCATTGAGGAAGTCTGGCTCAAAGACTTCCAGAACTGAACCAAGTATGTATGAGTGACTGCAGCTTCCTGTCGGCTCTGGGATCCCCTGTGCTATGGCCCCAGTGAGCCTGGCTGCTGCCAGAAGTAAATATTTCCCTTGGAAACCTGAGCAGTGAGTCCTGAGAGGACCCTATGGCACAGGACACAGGGAGGGGTTCATCTTCAGGGATGGCTCGAAGCCCCCAGAGTCAAGTGACACCACATGCAACTACCTCTCTTGGGCTGAGGTTTGCCTTTTCTGAATTAAAGCCCAGGTTAGGGTCACTTCAGGACACTTTGAAAGAAGTTTCCCAGAGAAGAGCCTCCCACCACAGCAAAGGACTGCCACTGTGACAGAACTCTCTGAACTGTGCTCAGAAGAGCCTCGAGGGCATCTTCCAGAAGCACCAGGACACTTGTCTGTAAGTGGCCAGAAGTCTCTAGACCTGTTGGAAGTTCTGACATGTTTAAGCAATCTGAAGTCAATCTGTGGACTTGAAGCCTGCCCTCAATGCTGGCTTGGGCCTTCCCTATGGACATGGTGGCCAGCAGAAGAACCTCCCAGGATGATTATGAACTAGTAGCATGCCTAGCCACACGCTGGGGCACTATTTGCAAGGGTCATGTGGTCAGGCCCAGTCAGTAAGTATAAAGACCAAATGGGAGCACTAACAAAGGAAGAAGCCTGGAGAGGGAGCAGCTAGGCATCTAGTATGCTAATGTTCCCACAGTGTGCTAATGTTCCCAGTTTATACCAGGATGCCAGACACCAAGAGGGGTGGCCTTCTAGGGCACATGTCATCCATCCAAGTCAGACCACCAACAGCTCTCCTCTGGGAAATGTGCTAGTAATTTTAAATGGAATCACAGGAACACATTTGTTATTGTCCCAACCCCCAACTCGTGCCTCCTGCTGGACTGCAAAGAAGCAAAGGCGGCTCCACTCAGCAGCTGCTCCACAATAGCTTCTCATTAGCAATTCTGAGAACCAGGGAACAGAAAGCACCAAGGTGCTCTGTCTTCAGGAGTACCAGCACTAGGGGTTTTCCTGGCCTGGACTGTCAAACTCACTGGTGACCATGGTAAGTCACTAATTCCTTTAAGCTATGTCCAAGTCTTCTAGATGAAGAGGCCACTTCACCAGACAGGAAGAAACAACCATGAAGGCCCCTGGAAGGGGCAGAGCCAAGATAGGGTCAGTTCTGATATGGCAGGGACACTGTGCATGTGAGCCGACCTTAAACCATCTGAAAGCTAGCTTCCTCAGGAGCACACATGCCTCCAGATCAGCCAGAACCACATTAGCTTAAAACAAAACAAAAGCCAGAGATAAGCCCCAGCTTCAGCACATATTTTCTGCATGACTGCAAAGAGAATGTTCACGTGGCACTGGATCCCTAGCCTTCTACTCGGAAACGATTTCAAAAATAACTGCCCCCCACAGCAAACTGCAGAGAAAAGTGGTTAACCCCATACATGTATATTTACACAAGACAGGAGAGACTATCCTTCATAAAGTCAAAGAAATTGTGAGGCCCCTCAGGCTGTAGTATTTTAACTGATTAAAGCTTTCTAAGTAAGCACAGATCCTAGGCACTGGGAAGTTCATCTGGGTATGGGGCTCTTGGTTTCAGCAATGCCTCCAGGGAGATGTCAGGCCATTCCTACACCTACTCACAAGCAGCATTAACCCAAGTGAGGACCAGTTAGTTGGACAGAACCATATTCAATTTCTCAAGGACAATTGGACCACCCAAGGGCAGCTGTGTAGACTCATACAGCCATGCCCTCACACGAGAGAGTGCCTGACACCCATGTTCCCATGTGTACACACACAGGCAATGAGTACATACATGTTCAAGTAAATTGTTCAAGAGAACCTGGTATCCATGTTCTCATGTACATGGGAAAGCACATATCTATGTTCAGATACATGAGGCAGCACATACCATGTCTTTCACAATGACATGGTAGAGGAACATGGGATCCTCTCATTCTTAGGTCTAAGGTCTGTGGGTGAGATTGCGCCAACTTTTCCAACACCTGTGTCCCCCATCAAGGCCCTAGTCCCTATCATCACCAGTCAGTGGCCCTTCATGGATTAAGGCTGACCCCAACCTGCCTCCACGCCCCAGGCTGTTAGGATGAGGTGCACTATGCTGGCCTCTCAGCTTCAGGTGGTATACCACAGAGGAACCAGTGCTGAGCTAGAGAGCAGCTCATACCATCACCTAGATCCATGGAGCTCAACACTGCAGTCGGAGAGACTTGACTTGGGCCAGTGTGCCACAGGTCCCAGAAGCAGACACCTTAGCCAGGCTGCTCCTTCCAGGTCACCTGGGTATTAACCATCTGTGCTAGTCATAGAAGCCACAGTTCTCTGGGTACTGCAGCAGCCTGGTACCCAACCCAGACACACCACCCCACCGACTAAAACGCTCCGGAACTTCCTTACTTCTAGGTCCCTCTTCTCCTGGACCTCCTCAGTTCTCACACTACTCTCCTCTTGAACCTCCTCCTTTCCTGGACTTCCTTCCTTCTGGTCCCGACTGGAGCACTACCTCCTAAGAAAAGCCCTTCTGAGTAACTGAGCCTGAGTGGTTACCTGTAGCGAAGGCATACTGGTAAAGCAAGACAATGCTCACTGTGATAACGATTTACGTGGAAGTACCTGGGCTGAACGTACTCCAGGTGGGGTATGCTGGCTAGTTTTATATCAACCTGACATAAGCTATATCATCTGAGAGGAAGCAACTTCAACTGAGAAAATGTCTCTAGAAGATTGGGTTGCAGGCAAGCCTATAGGGCATTTTCTTAACTAGTGATTGATGTGGATAGAACCACTTGTGGGCTGGTAGTCCTGAGTTCTACAAGAAAGCAGTCTGAGCAAGCCATGGAGAGCAAGCCAGTCAGCAGCACCCCTTCCACAGACATTGCATCAGCTCCTGCCTCCAGGTTCTCACTGGTTTGAGTTCCTATATTGGCTTTCCTCAATGGACTGTGATATGTAAACCAAATATAGTCTTTCATCCCTGTGGTGGTTTGATTGGTCCAGGGAGTGCCACTACTAGAAGGTGTGGCCTTGTTGGAGGAAGTGTGTCATGTGAGCGTGGGCTTTAAGACCCTTAGCCTAGCTGCCTGGAAGCCAGTCTTCTTCTAGCAGCCTTCAGATGAAGATATAGAACTCTCAGCTCTTCCTGCACCCTGCCTGCCTGGATGCTGCCATGCTCCCACCTTGATGATAATGGACTGAACCTCTGAACCTATAAGCCAGCCCCAATTAAATGTCATCCTTGTAAGAGCTGCCTTGGTCATGGTGTCTGTTCACAGCAGTAAAACCCTAAGACACTCTCCAAGTTGTTTTTGGTTATGGTGTTTATCACAGCAATAGTAACCATAACTAAGACAATGGGGCATACTTTTAGGAGAGACACACACACACCCCATGAAGTAGGAGTGGCCTGCTATTTCTACATACTCATGAATTTACAGAGCTGCCTGTACACTTCAGGCCTCTGGGTAGATACTCATACTCTACTCTCCATCCTTAGATTAAACCCTCCTGCAGGACAACTAGCCACCTTCCCTGT
>JADRCD010213080.1:19689-36151 GCA_019843815.1 Montemys delectorum
CCACCTTCCCTGTGTGAGGAGCAACTAGCCACCTTCCCTGTGTGAGGAGCAGGCGTCACAGAAGCAATGGGAGTTAAGCGGCACATCCTAGACAGGAGCGGTCTGCACCAAGGTAAGGAGTCTGAGTAGAGGCTGGAGTGTGTCTAGAGAGAAGGTAGCTATGGCCTCACCCTAAGATACAAGCTGGTGGTGACCTGGGTAGGCACAGGGATGCCATACTGTCCACTTGGTTCTTCTGAACATCTAGGATGCCCCTGAGTATCACAACCCCCTCCTTGGGGGACCAAAGGGACCAGAGGAACCTGCTCTGAAGGACAATGTATGGCGACCTCAGAGATTTTACCTTCAAACACCTGATGGCTATTCCTGAGCAGGGTCTGTAAGCCTCCACACTCCCGCTTCAGCCGCTGCAGCACCTCTGAGTTTAGTTCTGCAGCCACTTCTGCCAAGGAAAGGCTCCCTGTGGGAAAGCAGGTTTTCAGAAATCGCCCAGATGACAAGTCTAAACCAACAGAGACTGTTGGGTCCTGAAGCCAAAGCTAATCCTGAAGCTTCAATCATGCTTCACCTGCAGGGCCCTGTGAGTACAGTCTAACGAGTCCATATCATACAATCACCCCAGCCACAGTGACAGTGTGCTAGCATGCAGGACCACATGCTTCCACTATGCAGGCTGAGCATCAAGTAAGTCTATCAACACCTGGTGGGTGGCCCAGTCCCCATGACATATGACTCAGAGCTGAGGGGGCAGGACTAACAAGCAAGCTTCTAGATGTGTCTCTTGGCCAACCTGTCAGAGCTTTGCAAGCCACAGCTCACGAGAGCCAGGCACACAGGCAGGGCTGGAATGGGAGGTGTGACACACAATTGCAGATATCACAGTGAGGTCTCTCCCATTCACAATGCTGCCCAAGACACTGCTCAGACATGAAAACACCCTAACCCAGTGACAATGAAGTCTACTAAGATGACAATGGGTCTCCCTAGGTGCATTTGCCAAGAATCTCACCTTGCAATGCACCCGTGTCTCCTAGAACTGGAAGCTCTAGGCTCCTAGAAATTGGAGGCTGTCTTTCGACAGCCCAACCTCCACAGCCTTATTACTTAAGCAGCAGCAGCAGCACTGCCTGACCCAGACCAGGGTTTCCTTCTCATTGTTCAGCAATGGGTTCCTGAAGGAGATACCCAGGCCTCCATCAGGCAGAATGGGGAGAGGCCCCAGCACTCTTTCCTCTAACAAGCTCAGGTCTCCAGACACCCATCAGGGAAAGTATAGTACCCAGCATTCCTCCTAGTAGTAGGCAGGATGAGACCCAGCCCCAGGGACATCTCTGGACCTAGGTTTGAAGGAGGGCCCATCTTGCACATGGCTTTCTATGCCAGGCGCAGCCCAACAGCCCCCCAATTCCCATCACTTTCTCTGCTAAACCAGGAATCCTGCTGCACAGCACACTCAGGAGCTTCCAGACCCCGCTGCCAACCCAGCACTGCCCTTTGTTTTTGGTGGGAAACCTTGCCTGCCTCCCTCTACAAAGGCCCATATTAGCATCTACAGAGTGCTGAGTCTTTAAATTACATAGCCACCTGAGCCAAGACCACTCTGTCCAGTCCTGGAGACTCCTCTGAAGGGAAACATACAAAGTCCTGCCATGTCATATGTGGGAAATGAGAGGATAAAGGGAAGAAACCTGGGCCCAGCAGTCACAGATGAGGATGTGGCTAAGGACAAGTGTTGCCACTCTGCTTTAAGTTATGCTGGGGGCCACCTGCACCTGTGTGGGGAGAGAACTAGGCAATGTTCTCAGCTTCAGGTGTAACCCTGGTTCTGGTTAGCAGATGGTCCCATACCGCCTCCTGGTGATTACAGGTGGAAGGAAGGGGTGCAGCTGAAAGCTCTGACAGCCTTTGCATGTAGCAGCAACCCTATTTTGCCTGTTTTCTCTCCAATGAACAATCAGGTGCTACTGTCTCTCCTATGACAATGGTCTTGTAGTTAGGGATTGCAGTGAATGAAAGTAAGCAATCTGCATTCAAGGAATCTGTATACTCAGTGAGCTGTCTATATCATTTCTAAGGACTAAACATGAGCAGCATGGCTTGCTGCCCTCTCCTGAATGGCAGCGTGGACAGCGTTCACTCCCACCCTGAGTGTGCTGAGCTACAGAGGACCCAGAATCCACAATGGCCAGTGAGTTGCCTCAGTGGGCCTACCTCCTCCATTCCAGGTCTTCAGATTCCCGGCTTCAGAGTTGCCTATGTTGAACTTCCTTCTACCTAACAACAAGTTTGCCACCTGTAAAACCACCTGGTCAACGAAGTCTCGAGGGAGGGCAGCACAATTCCTCACACGCTCGACCTTTTCTCTAGGGCAGAACCCAGGCACCCAGAGTCCTGTGGCTGAGGCTCCTGCTCCTCCCTCAGCAGCTAGGTCCTCCAGCATGCACTCAGCCCCAGCATCAAAGGCCCTGTGACTGTCCTGGTGACCAGCATCATGAACAGCAGTCTGAGGTTCAGAAGGTACATGTCCCCCAGCAGGCGGGCTCTGTGGATGGCCCTGTCTGCTGTGCAGGTACCGCGTTCTCTGCTCATCCATCCAGACTTCTGCAGAAGGCAGGTATGTTCTGGATTTCCCAATGAGGCAGACCTGTGTTTGAAGAGACATTGAATTTCAACATTCCTGGAGCACTCGTGCTGAACTACAAATTATGCCACAGTTTTAGAATCTATCATGAGAAGAAAGAAATCTTACTTTAAGCCTTTTGGTTGTATTAGCGATGGAATCCAAGGCCTAGTGGATTACCCTCTGAAGAATACCCTTAACTCCAAAACACTTATTCTTTCAAACAGATACAAACAGAAATGATTTAATAATCACAACAATAAAAAGCTAGTGAGGACCATGGGTGCAGATGTAAGGAAGTGTAAGTTAGCTCAGGGTTCTAAGTGCTGCACTCTGGGTGGTCCTTACTGGAGCTGCCCTTAATCCAGGGATGGCACAGCTTACCTTTGAAGGTTTCTGGGACTCTGTGAGAGAATGATCTGTGTGTTAACCTGCTAGCATGACATTTAGTTCAATGAGGGTGCCCAATGCATCTAGGGAACATCCTCCATTCTTTTCCTCTGATCATTAACTCCAAAGTTAGAACTCACACCAGCAAAGGGAGCCAACGGAGTTCCATTAAGGCCACCCAGCCCTACCATGTGCTCTGGGTTTGGAGCCGAGCAGCATCTGATGTGTTTGGTCCCCACCTGCTGGGTGTCTGCCCAGCACTTACTGGGCACCGTGCAGACCATCCAACTGGAACACTGGGTCAAAGACTGCATGAGCTTCCTTGCTGATTAGTGATAAGCAGTAGAACTGCAGTTGTGAATCACAAGTCTCTGCCACCCCAGACCGAGCCTTAGCCCGCTCAGAGGAGCAGGACTTGCCACCACAGATACCATTTGTGAGGAAAGCTGACAGCTTGAGGATGGGCCCTGAAGGACTTCTAAAGGACCTCAGGCAGAGCACATAGAGCTCCCTGGCCCTGTACCTGCCCTGCACATACATACCCGCTTGGTAGAAGGAATCCTGAGGCAGTCCTCCTGCACGTGGAAGCCACAGGAGAGCCCCACCTCCAGCACAAAGTCCAGGTACTCGCGGTACTGTGTCTTCCTGCTCTGCCGCCGCTGGTATCGCCCCACAAAGTCAAAAAAACAGCAGGGCAAGACGAAGAACCGACAGGTGTAGGAAGACCTGGAGAGGAAAGAAACCCAGAAAATCTTCAGCCCAGCAGAGACCCAGCCAGACCCAGTAGACAAGCTCACCACAGCACGCACAAGGCTGAGTACCTACACTGTTCTTGGCAATTCTTACATCTATTAATGAGCAGAATTTTTATTTTTTATTTATTTATTTTTTTGAGACAGGGTTTCATGTGACCGAACCTGGCCACACACTATTTATTACTGACTTTTTTGCCCCTACCTTCAATGTGCTCGGGTAAAAGGCATAGCCATCATAATGGGATTCTTTCCAGTTACTCTGGACCCCTATGACTTTAGCTCTCTGGAGCTGGAACTTCAGGTAGGAATCAGAAACCAAGACAGATGCAGCTGGAGTGGAGCTAGAAGCGTGACACACTCAAAGAGTTCTGGTGTTGGGAGAGCCCAATATAACAGTAAAGGAAGTGGGGCTGAAGGCACAGGCAGTGCCTCAGACTCCTCAGAGCGGTCTGTAAAGTGCAGATTGCTGCAAAAGGTCTGTCTAGATTTTCCCTGGAATCCAAACCCTCCAAAATCAGAAGAATATTTAAAAAAAAAAAAAAGCATGCATCTTTCAACATGGGTTAGAAATGCCATAGAGATGATACAGTTGAGATCAATGTTGGCCAACAGAACATGGGAGGAGCCACAATTGTGGTTTAGATTTTCTAATAGGCACAGTTGCACAAAGAAAGCAGGTACATTTAAATATGTTCAGTATATATGCTGTGGTCATTTCAACACTCCCGAGTTACCACGTCAGTGCCGCAGCGGCTAGGTGCTATCGAGGACACATGTGTACAGGTAGACACAGCCACCTGCCTCTCCTGCTCACCTGGCTGCAATGACAGGGATCCAGGGGGTGAGCTCATCAGAATGGTTACCAATCAGCCAATCAACACCAGGGAACAGGGTCTTGTCACTCGGAGTGATGGAACCTTCCTTAAGAATGTCACACAAGTAGAATCAGTCAGTCCATGCACCAGAAGCTCTGGGCCATGACCACATGACCCTCCCAGTCCTCCTCTGTGCCCAGCTCACTAAGAGAAGGAGAGACTATTCTGCCCACAGTTGGTTCTCAAGGACCAATCACTGGCAACTTTTTGAGTCTCTCAAAATAGCACTTTTCTGCTAACTAAACTTGTTTCCCTGCATAAACATTGACAGTATCCAACAGAGACAGCTGGTGACTGGGAGTGAGTCCACACAGCTCTAGGCTATTCTGTCACTATGGTCAGGGAACTCTCAGCAGTGACACCTCACCTACACGGCCCTTCTTAGTTTCTGTATCCCACCCTTCCTGGTGGTCAGCAGCGAGTCTCAGATTAATGAGCCCTCCCAGCAGGAGTACCCTAGCTACCGAGGTGCTGGTGGTACAGTTTACACTGATGCTAAGACACTGCACATACACAGTCCAACTGCCAAGCACATAACCACACAGGAAAAACAAACCTCTAGCACTCTGTACTTATATTTGCCCATATGTCTTCATGAATTAAGAACTTACACTTTGGATTGCCATTAGCAGGCCACAGGGTCCTGGAATTACAGACCTGCTTTACAAAAGGCATTCTGAAAACAGGAAATTGCAACCACCTCATTCTATGCACAAACTTAAGACAATCTGAGATCACCACCAAACTGTATTAACAAGTGATTCCTAACACATTCCCACTCGACTGGGATTGGAAAGATGCTTAAGCCACAATGGATGGAATTTCTAGACAGAGCTATCACAGAAATCCCACTACTGCAGCTGTAGATAAATTATGTGCAACAGCAGCACACAACTTCCATCAAACCCTCAGGGACACAGGCTCAGCAGAAAGTGCAACACAACACAGTTGGCTTCCACCTCACATACTCAATGCTGGCACTGAGGCTAGATGGGGTTCCCAAGTCAGGTGACTCATGGAAGGGCCAAGGCAGGTGCTACAGATCCTTAACAAACAGCTCAAATCTCTATACAATTCCTGAAAGCCCTTCACACCAATCAGTGCTTCCTATAGTCAAGACTTACTACTGTGTGGTAGTTTGAACATGCCCATGGGAAGTGGCACTATTAGGAGGTGTGGCTTCGTTGGAGTGGGTGTGGCCTTGTTGGAGGAAGTGCATCTGTGGCAGTGAACCTCCTCCTGGCTGCCTGTGGAAGACAGTCTCCTTCTGGCTGCCTTTAGATCAAGATGTAGAACTCTCAATTCCGTATACAACACCATGTCTGCCCACATGCTGCTAACCTTCTCACCAACATGATAATAAACTGAACCTGTAAGCCAGCCCCAATGAAATGTTTGCCTTCTTAAGAGTTGCCTTGGCCGTGGTGTCTCTTCACAGCAATAAAACCCTACAACACACTGGAACAGTTTAAAGTTCCGACCAAGCAGAGGGCAAGCCCCAGGGAGACAGTAATGCTGACATCTGTTGATTGTCACACCCGACATGGACTGCACATCCTCCTGCAGGGCTCACTATACACCTGCCAGATTACCAACAGTCCTCAAACCAGAGACTAAAATTTCTTTCTTTTTGTAGACAAGGTCTCACTACTTAGCACCAAGTGGCCTGGAACTTGCTCATGTAGACCAGACTGGCCTAGAACTCAAGTGATCTGTCTGCCTCTGTCTCCCAAGTGCTGAGATTAAAGGCATATGCCACCACACCCAGCCCTAAAAAATTTCTCAATTTTCTTCCTTTTTTTTTAAGGTAAAGGTCTCATGAAATCCAGGTTGGTTAAACTAATAAGCTGATCCTTCTGCCTCCACCTCCCAAGTGTTAGAATTACAGGAGTTCAACAGGTTGCTTGGCTAAATTTCCTGTAACGTGAATTTACAGGCAGTTATGAATCCCTGGTGGGAAACCATGAGTACAGAAGGAAAAGTAAGAACTGAGGGGCTGGCAATGAGCTCCCTGCCCCTCAAGCCTCTGCCATATTATCCCAACTTGAAAAAGAGGTGACACGACAGAAAATGCAACTGTCTCTACCGCTGTCCTTTCTGCTGCAGACGACAGAGCAATAATGGCTGTGAGTAGCATGTGAGGCAGTGGGGGCTAAATCCAGAAACACTCCTGCCAACAGCTGACTCTAGGGGACATCCTTGATAGATTAGGAGGGGGGAGCAGTACCTCCAGCTGAGTTTGGGGTCCATACATATCCCAGATTTTTCTTCTTCGGACATCAATCCCTCTGCCTGGATGCTGAAATGAGAAGTTTTGAAATTATGGGTTAAGTTTGGGCCGCTACAGCTAAGTTAGCAAAAATAACAAGTCTGCAGGCACTGCTACTGCCACCGCCACCTAGAAAGGGCAGGCGTGCCTGGCAACACTGTGCACCTGCATGGCTGGTGAGAACCTGCACCCCACCAGCCATCACCATAGGCTTTCAGAAGGGACCTTAGTAGCCTGTATCCCAAGGACACCTCCAGCGCCAGTGCTGAGGGGACATGGCGGGGAAGGCAAGCTTGTGATCAGTCTATCAAGGTCCCTGAGCCTTGACTACACCCTTACTCTTCCCCATGGGCAGAGAACCATGGAACGCTCCCATCAACCCTATGCTCAGCCTCCAGGTCCTCTCAGGGATGCCACTGCAAATGCCCTTGTAGACACACAGGAAACCTCTGGCTTCGTAGGCTCTGACCTAGGCTGACACTAAGCCAGGCTGCGGCATCAAGAAATGTCAGAGCTGGGTGTAGCTGAATAGGGTGGAGTCCGAGAAAAGAAGGCCTCTGTGAGTTTGAGGCAAACATGGATTATTATAAGAAGTTCTAGTCTAATCAAGTTACACACTAAGATACTGCCTTAAAATAATTAAAACAAAAATAAGAAACATGGGGGCCTCTTTGCCCAACCCAGAGAAATCTTAAGAAAAGATACCAGAGCTATGCTCACCCCCTCGTTGCTCAAGATGTGGACCAGAAGGCCATTTCCACATCCCAAGTCCACAAAAGACTGTTTGGTGGTGACTCCCTTCTCAGCCCTTTCCTCTTCCCATAGGATCTGAGGAAAGAGACAAAATAAAGCCAACTCACATGGTGACTCATTCTATTCCAGAACAATCCTAACAGGGTAAAGGCACACACCTGCGATCCCAGCTCCCTGGGAAGATAAGGCAGAGGAACTGTAAGCTTAAGGCTTGCCTGGAAGACATGGAGGGATACTGTCTCAAATTTTAGAAAAGGAATTGGTGATGAATGGCTCAGTGGCAGAGCACTTGCCTGGTGTGTGTAAGGCCCTGGGTTCCAGCTCAAGGATTATAAAGAAAAAGAAAAGAAAGGACCCAAACACTAATGCCACTGGGGGATGGGAACTGGGGGTGGTGTAACTTCTTTCAAGACCCCAGGTCTCCCAGGAAGATGACACAAAAGAGCAGCACACACGGGGTCTTTGGCCCCAGGGACACTAGGACTCCCCCACTGTTTCCCCTGATGTTGTATTCATTCAGGACTGAGGTACCGCTTAGTGGTGCCCATGGTAGCATGAGCCCAGCACATACAAGGCCCTGGTTTCCATCTACTAGAAAAAGGGCATCTATATCCAGTGGTCATCTCTAGGCACCAGCATGCCAAGATGACTCAGGGTTTCTTCATACTTTCTCCTCATCCTTTAACTTCTACATGCCTTGATAACCAAAATAACCCTGTTTTCTAAACCAAGAGAACTAACTACAAGTTAAAGGGAAACAGGGAAGCTCTAGTTTAAATACTGTATAGATAAGAAAATCAAAAAGTGCTGAGAAAAGAAGTGTCCACTTCAGCTGGCCAGCCAGCAAGTTAAGGACAGGTTAGGGGAGAGGGGCACAGCCCACAGCTGGATGGCACTCGATCGTTGGTCCCTCCACAGCGACAGCTGTGTTTCACTGACTGATGCCTGCCCTTCGGCTTCCTGACTCACACATGCTCTGTCTTGTGCAGGAGTCAAGCAGGATGTGAAGTCATTTCACAAGAGGGCAAAACACAAGTCCTGACATGTAAATGCTCCACCCCCAACTAGCAGCATCTTCCAGAGGCAAGCTTCACATATTCCATGTGAGTGTCAACACTGAGAGCGTTCTTACCAGCAGGTACGTAGCAATGGCCACATCTTCATAGACAAACTTTTCAGGATCTGTTACTTCAGGCCAAACCTAAAATGTTTTCAGAGAATATGTAAATAGCTGTGAAATCAACAACTTAAAGTATCTCTAACAGCCAAGGTCAAACCAAACTAATCACATAATAAACAGAGGTACTTTCATTTCAAAGGCAAGTTCACAGTTGATTTCTTGCTATAAGTGCTTTATACAAAAACAGTTATTACACTGCTTGTAAAAAGGACAGATTGTGTCCTGCACAAAGTGATCCAAAGCATCAACAATATAGTTGAAGAGCTTATCTAGATAGAGACAACGACTAACGAAATGAGGGAGAAGGCAGGGCTAGGCAGGTGCCTCATTGGGTAAAGTGCTTGCTTTGCAAGCCTGGGGATCAGAGTTCAAATCCTCAGTACCCACATAAAAAGCCATGTATGGAAGGGTCCTACAGTCCCAGCCCTGGGTCAGTGGAAATAGGAGGGTCACTGGGGTTTGCAGACTGCCAGCCTAGCTCCCAGTTCAGTGTAAACCCTCACGATGGAGGGCCCCAACTCTGCATGTGCATGCATAGGTGCATGTACCTTCACATACATATACATGTAAGCACTCAGATGAAGAAATGCTGAGAGTGGTGCAGATGGCTACAGACTGGGACTGACAAGACTGGGCTAAGTGTTCAGGGCCAGGCTCTGATGATGACAGGCAGGACAGTTAAGACACCTTGAGAGTCAGTCATCTACACAATAGACAGATATAGTGAATGCTGCAATGCATAAACCACGTCCTGGGAACAGTTTAAAAGCTGAAGACCAGGAGTACCTCCTTAAAGGTCTTTAGAGTTCCAGGGGGACAGAAGATCCTCTCAGGGCCAGGGTCTTTAGGGGAAGGGAGCCCAGCTGTTGTACAGATCTGAACCATATCTCTATAATGAATCACTGAGGCTCGAAGCCCGTGGTTTTGGCTACTTTGCCTTATAATGCAAGGACTAACTCCAAGTTCATGTTGTCATGAAATACATGGCTTGTTTTAGTGATTATCTGAGAAATACCTTTAAATTAGTGAGGCCAGGGCTGGAGAGACGGCTCAGTGGTTGAGGACCTACTGCTCTTGCAAAGAACCTGAGTTTGGTTCTCAGTACGGAGGTCAGGCAGCTCACCACCACTGCCTGTAAGTCCAGCCCCAGGGGAATCTCACACCCTATTATGTCTCTATGGGGAATTACATGTACACGAACACATCCCCACACAGACACACATACAAATAAAAAATTAAAATAGTTTCTTTTAACCTAGCCAGATCCACATGGTGGCACATGCATGCATTCCCTAGCACTTGGAAGATGAGGCAGAAGGACCATGAGTTTCATGGACTACACAGAGACCTTGTCTCAAAAAACAAAAGTGAAATTTAAACAAAATGTAAACTTTATAATATGGTAACTAACATAATATTTGTTGATTTTTTTTTTTTTAGATTAAAATTCCTCCTTCGAGTTCTTGAAAAATGTGAAAAAGTTTACTTCTGGTTTTAAAAGTGTACTCAAACATGAGCTTGGTTTATACTACCTGTACCCATAGTTGTATGTCAGTGTGGTACCTGAACTTGATAGGAAGCCCACAGGCAACAAGGCCTCCCTGGCAGGCATTGCTTATATCACTTGTTAAATGAGAGGACTGTGGACACGCCTCTAGCATTACCTTTACCATGTCTCTGTACTTCTCTTTGAGCTCCTGGTACATCCTGCTATAACGCAGGATGGACACCAGGGAAAGTGTGCTTTTAAACTCGCTCTTCCTGTTCTCCACCGCCCACCTGGCCAGCTTGGACAGCAGCTCTCCGAGCCAGGCAGGCTTGGGATAGACAACACCATCTGAATGCCATCTCTCTGGACAGAAAATTAAAACAGATATGAACCTTCAAAAATAAGAGAAATATCAATGAGAAGTGCTGGCTTCCATTCTTATTCCTAAGTCACATGTTTATTTCCCAGAAGGGAGCAGTAACTACAACAGTCTTTCAGCGTGTGTATATACACGGATGTGCCTGTGCATGTTGTTGTTGCTGGCATCAAACCCAGGTCCTAGCTAGGCACAAAATGGGCAGGTATTCCACTACTGAATGACAAACTTGTACTTTATAAGAGGGACTCTAAACTATGACAGGACATTCCACCCACTACTCTGGACCAAGATATACAAATGGCAGCATGATAATGTGAATTTGGTCTAGATTTAAAAAGTCCCCCAAAGGCTCCTATGTTCAAGGCTCAGTCCCCAGTTCAGCTGAGTTCAAAGGTGGAACCTTTGGGAGGTGACTGGACCATGACAGAACCAACCTCATCAACAGGCTAACTCATAGACACACTCAGTTTAAGGGATATTGGGGATGGTGGGAGCTTAGAGGGTGAGTGAGGTTTTGTTGGAGTAAGTAGGGAGTTGGGTTGGGGGTGGGCTCTTAAAGGCAGAATTTGTCCATGGCCCCCCTCTTGATTTCTGGCTGCCTTGAGTGAGAGGCTTGACTCAAGCTCCTAGTTCCTCACTACAGGCCCTAAAACCAAACAGGGAATGATCACAAACTAAAACCTGCTACCCTTTTAAAATTATATTCATGTCTGTCTGTCTGTCTGTCTGTCTCTCTCTCTCTCTCTCTCTCTGTGTGTGTGTGTGTGTGTGTGTGTGTAAAAGACAGAGGACAGCTCATAGAACATGTGGGTTCTAGGGATCAAACTCAGCTTGTAAGATTTGAAACAAGCACCTTTATGCACAGAGTCATTTCACTGGCCCTCAAACATCCTTAAGTTGACTGATTCCCTTGGGTATTATACAACAGAAAGCTGACTAACAGAGTATCCCAGCTAGTTGCTGTAGACCCCCTAACGGCATATGGAATGTAGAGACCGGGGACTCTGGCTACACTGTGATCCTCAACCCAGGACCAGCACCAGGAACCAGCAGAGTGGTGACTATAGTATACATCTGAGATCACCCTGCCAACACAACACCTTAGCTTTTCTGTACTCCAGAACCTTCCAGCTGTCTGCAGATAGGACGTCCGTGATGGGCATCACATAGTGGTGCAACAGAGCAGTATCCAGCTCTTACCATTCTCCTTCGCTGTGATGGAGACGGAGCTGATACACGTTGCTCATTTTAACTTCCAAATTCCCCTCATTATCTTCTTCTAAGGGCAAAAAGGAGACACTCCCACTGGAGACATCTGAGGGGAAAAGACAAGACTATCAGGTCATAGCTGCTCTAAACGGATCCCTTGGAAACAGAACCAAGCAGCAATGGACAGGTAATGCTTTCCAAGCCTTAGTGGCTGTCCAGCGCTGGGGAGAAGGGCTCTACACTTTGGACACACCATTACTGCCAGCACTTAGAAAATACGAGGCCAGAGCTGGACGGTGGGTGGTGTGGCACTCCTTTAATCCCAACATTTGGGGTGTGTGTGTGTGAGAGAGGTGGGTGTATTCTCTGTGAGTTCGAGGCCAGCCTACTCTACATAGCGAATTCCAGGCCATATAAGGCCCTGTCTCAAAAAGCGGAACCTTTTCAGTCCGTTTGCGCTCTTTCCTACCTTGCACCACTAGTTCTTTCTTCGGCTCTGTAAGGGGGGAATGCGGGCTCGCTTTCGGGATGACGGTCCTGAGAATCAGGTCGAGCTCCTGCGCAGCTTCAGGGTGAGAACCCAACGAGGGGGCACAGAGGAAGGCCAGCATTTCTGGATTGGTGTGAACGAGGCTTTGGGAGACTCGGTCCCATAGCGAGTCCAGATCAGCCGCGGGAGCGGTGCCTTCGCGGCCCGCCCTAGGTCCCAACTCTGGCTCTCCTCTGGGAGAATGTCCGGGTTCCCTCTCCAACCCGTGTCCCTGTCCCTGCCGGGGTCCACACTCCGCCTGGGTGTGGGGCCACAAAGTTCTCCCGCGGGCTTCCATGCGTGCGCCACACAGCCTCTTGTTGGCCACCTGTGGCCTCTCCAGCCACACGGTCACGGCGGCCCAGAAGCCTGCAGGTAGCAGGGCATCAGGGTCGCTCAGCGGCATTCGACGCAGCTCCTCCATGACTGCATGCTCGGCGCGTTGGGATGACGCGAACCGGAAGCGCATTGACTCACGGGAGTTAGAACCAGGAGCCGGAAGGCTCTCCTGTTTTGTTCGCTGGGCGAGGCGCTGGCAGTGGGTGGGACCCGAGCGGAACGGAATATGGGCGGCGGTGGATACAGTCTCCTGGGATCCTCAAAGACTGGACGTACAGCCTCTTCTCCGCTTGCTTTCTTGCGTGGAAGTAAGAGGTCCTAAGCGGTACATCCATCTCACGCCCCTAAAATGTTTTGCCCCATAGGTTCCACCTCTCCCACGGCAAAGCTAATAATACGGAGAGGAGAGGGCGTATTACTTGAGCAAACAAGACGTAAAATGATGCTCTCGGCAGAAAGCCACACTTATGTCGGTGATTCTACAAAGCTGGCTAACTACAACTTAATGATTGTGAAGAATTGGAATGCGGACCAAAGCCAGCATTACCTTGGGCGATTGCTTAGCTCCTGCATAGCCATGCATTGCCCACCTCGGTATCTGACTCCTAATTCTTTGACTGGAATATATCTTTGACTGAAATATATTTACTGGGCAGAACATTACCTCCTGTCAACCAAAAGACAAGGCAGTCATCAGAAAACATAAAAAACCTATAGCAGAGACATTCTTACTTTGTTACCTGAGGTCCCCAACAAAGTATTTTTTAAATCCTTTGGAAAGTACAAACTATTAGCTTCCACCAACATGAAGGTTAAGAATGCCTCCAGCAATTTCCCTTCGTTGTTATAACCCACCTACCCGTTGGTACCCATCTGTGTATTTTTAAAATACTTTATGGATTATGTTACTATTAAAAAAAATCATGCAGCTGTCACCACATATGAATATAGTTTTTACACCATAGTCACTGTCTCCTGACTAAGCTATCCCTCATCCCCTTTAAGGTAAAAGCCGTGTTTTTATATCAGCACATTCAACAGCTCTGTGGTCCAAAGAGCCAAACCCTCATCCCTTGACCTCACCTCCTAACCTGTTGGCAACACCCATGTAGGCCAGAGTTTCACCTTGTTGCTGCTCCTGGGTTTCACCATGCCCCTTAGGGAGCCAAGCAGATCCAGGGACACTTTACAGCAGCTAAACAACTCCAGCTGCTTGCTGCTGAAGTAATGGGAACTGCAGGAGTGGCAGAGTAGAGCTGTGGAAACAATAGAGGGGTGGGGGGCGTTGGCAGTGAGTGGTAACAGAGAGTGATGGCAGCAGCTGCAGCATCAATCAGGACAGCATGAGAAGCAGGAAAACGGAGCAGTGGCAACAGCCATGGCAGTGGTCATAGCAAGAGAGGCAGCCGAAAAGTTAGAAGCCAGCCAGAGCAGAAACCATACAGTGGGGCTAAAGAGTTGAGAGTAAAGAGAGTTAAGGTTGAAGGACAGAAGGCTGTGAAGCACTTGAAGAATTCCAGAGAGCTGTTTGGACTTGAGAGCCAAAGGGCTCAGACACCCCACATCCAGCAACTGTTAACACTCATGCAGTATAAGGCTGTGCAATTCTGACACTCTAGCCCTGTAGAAGAGCTGTAACACACTTGTCACTGTAGGACTAAGGGTCCCATAACCTTAAGCTTACACAGATGTAACACTAGAGGGCGCAAATGGCTGCTGTTAATGCCGTGTGCTGCCCAAGGGATACAAAAGCCATCAAAAACCAGACAGCCCTTAAAAAGTTTCCTTTTGCCTCTTTTCAGTTAGAGCAAAGGTCCTCTGCCTGCTGAATGGCATTAACCTTTTCAAAGGTGTTTAGTGGTGCTACAGCAGGCAAAGATCAAAGTTATCTGCAGCTGTTAACATTCTGTATAAACTCCACCCCCACAGTTACCTGGCAAGAGCCAGGTATGCTCCTCCCCATGACTACCTGGCCAATAAAAGGGGCTGCTTGCCCCCTCCTCTCTCTCTTACTCCTACTTCTCTACCTTGCTTCTTGCCCCTTTGTTCCCGCTCTCTCCAATGGTCATGCTGGCCCCTACTTCTCTACTCTCTCCTTCTCTCTGCCTCTGCTACCCTCTTAAGTCCCCTCCCCATGCCCTAAATAAACTCTATTCTATACTATAGAATAGTGTCTGGTCCCTCGGGGGGAAAGGATGCCTCGGCATGGGCCCACGGAGGCACCTCCCCCTTCCCCCATACCCCGCCAGAACATATTCATATAGCTCTTTCTCTTTTTATGATCACAACAGTAGCTGTTTGTGGAGACTGAGGGTACAGGGCTAAACAGACCCTGTCTCTGCGAAGCTGCTAGCTGACAGAGAGGGCTAACCAACAAATCAGTATCCATGGAGTCTGGAAAGCCAAGTGTGTGGGTGGGGTTGCGGGGGTTGGGTATGGGTGTGTGGGGGGGGGGGGGGGGAGTGGTAAAGAGACAGGGAAGCTAGTGACTCACTGTGGCACCTCCAATCTCAAAAGTGTGGAAAGAGCTCAGTGACATGTGACTTAAAGAGAGTTGATTTGTGCCTTTTCTTAAAAATTGGACTCCATTAGACCTGACTGTCCAAATAAAGGTCTCAGGACCCAACAAAATAGTTCCTGGGCCACTGAAGCTTTCACGGTGGGGAAAACAAGCCAGCACACATATCTGTTGTTATTGCCAGAAGTAAAGGGCAATGTTTTCCACAGGGAATGAATGTTTACAGGAAAGACTTTGGTTGGCTTGGAGCTGCTGGCATAAAGCTGAACCTCACTCTTCATTTTAGTTGCTATTAGAATATATCCTGTGGTGGTAGTGGTGGTGAGCATTTTTTTTTTTTCTGTCTTCCCTCTGAGAATGCTACTGGGCAAGCTAGCAACACATTCTTCCTTGGATCTCTTTATTTCTGGGCCACTTACCAGAAAGTGTCCAGAGAGATAAGAGATCCACTTAACTGCTGAGCCATCTCTCCAGCTCCTTTCCCTTTTAAAATAAAAGGACTATTTCTGACCATGTGTCCCTAGTGCACCCCTGTGACCATTGAACTGACATCTGTGGTTTGGCGCTAAGCATTTGTTTTCTTTTCCCTCTCTTTGTGGATTCAGACCAAAAGCCTTACCATACTTTCCCCGACACTCTGTGCTTTCTCAGGGTTTCTATGACGTCCATGTTTAAAGATATGGCTTCCCACTTCCTTCTTCCCACCTTGTATTTTCCTAGAGATTGCAGCAATCCAGGTAAGGAGCCTATACAAACACGTCTGTATGTCTTCACCAGTGGGCTGGTGCAGAGCCCTGCAGCAAGCCCTCATACCAGAGGCCTTTTGCGAAGTTCCCTGTGGTCCCCAGCTCATCAGATAAGCTGTGGTCAGCCAGGCCATGCATGGCCAGGTTGCAGTGCTTTCCTATTCCCACACAAGCTCTTTTGACCTCTGACAGCCTCTCTTTTCAGCTTGATAATCCTTCAGGTTGAATGGTTGGGTCTGCAGTGGGGGTTTCCCGTCCGCTGTTTCACACCAGGAACATTCACCGTGACTAAAAGGTTTGAACCTGTGTGTGTGGATCGTACAGCCCAGCACTCTTTTGGGCTGCCCACTGCTGTATAGGAGTTTACAACTAGGAAGCTAGAGTGGGTGGTCCAGGCAGGGCTGTTACCAG
>JADRCD010213082.1:0-22139 GCA_019843815.1 Montemys delectorum
AAAAAAAAAAAAAGAATTAGTTCTGATACCAAGTGGATTCATTACTTTAAAAACAAAACAAAACAAAAAAAAAACAACAAAAAAAAAAAACAGGAATGCCAGCCGGTGGTGGCGCATGCCTTTGATCCCAGCACTTGGGAGGCAGAGGCAGGCGGATTTCTGAGTTCGAGGCCAGCCTGGTCTACAGAGTGAGTTCCAGGACAGCCAGGGCTACACAGAAAAACCCTGTCTCGAAAAACCAAAGAAAGAAAAAAAAAAACAAAAAAACCCCAAAAAACAGGAATGACCAGTCTGACTTAACGCTGCAACTTTTGCACTGGAGTCAGGTCAGATAAACCTTGGCTGGGAACCTGGCTTAGTCACTTATGACCACGTGACCCCAGGCAGGTTCTCTAACTTGCTGAGTTTCTTCAGTATAAAACAGAGATAATTGAGGGTTAATAGTTCTTACTTCACAGACAGCACACAGAGAGCGAGAAGGACAATACCCTCCCATATTAACTTATAAAACAGAACTCTGCTCAATGTTTGAAGCTAGATCAACAGAAGATTACATATGTTTCATATAATTTGGGATGGGTGATCTTTGCCTTATGAATGAGAGACAGAAGAAGACAGCAAAGTCATTAGTGTATCTCCTTATTATCTCCAAACATGGAATTATAAGCACTCATCCTTGACCCATCGTTAAGTAATACACTTAACAAAGCATCTTAATTACATTAGGGCATGCCTGCATTTTAAAACAACCATATAATTATCTTCTAATATTCACTGCTCTAAAGAACACATCTACAAAGAGCTCTTAAGTCTGAGACCTTCAAGTTTTAAAATGTTACATACTAAATAGGTGCAGTGGCACATGTCTGCTAAGCACAGCTACTGGGGAGTCAAGAGTCCAGTCTGATGGCACGAATCCACCTCAAAAATAAAGATAATAAATAAAAGTAATAATATATAAGGCAAATATAGAATAAAATTTAAAAAATAAAAATAAAAATATAAAATGTTAATATATGTAGCAGAAACTGCCTATGAATACGAAAATACAGGAGAGGCAGCCTTTAAAGGACAGGAGTATGTTTCATACTAGTAATAGGAAATGTATAGAGAACAAATACACAGAGAGGAAGAGGCCAGCAGATAGAGCATGAACTCCAATAACAGTAACTCAACTCAGTAGTGACAGAGACAACTGTCCCACGTGGTTCTAAAAAGAGATGGAAAGATGAAGTGGACTTGTCGTTAGCAAAGATCTCTGAGGTACTCCAGACTGCTAAGGATACTGCTCGGGATGAGTATAAGGGACACCAGCCCCTGCTGTACATCAAGTCCAAACCAAACACCTTCTTCCAAATACAGAAATCAACAAGCCTCTTGTGTAGAAGAAGAAAAATACAGGTCTTCGGTCTCACTGGTTTCTTATAGCACCAGATTTCCAACTAAAGTCATTTCTGGAGTACGTGTGAGAGAGGTCTCTCAATGTTTTCCACAGAGACTACTTACTGAGAACAAAAAGATGTAAGTGTCCCATACCCCCCAGTGTTGGGACAGAAACCCAGGCCTCGTATATGCGAGATGAAAATCTGCCACTGAGCTATACCCTCTGTAAGTGTTTTAGAAATCCTTTCTCTATAGTTTACTTTACCCTACAATATAGGATTAAAATGTGAATATTCAGAACTCACCTCTTTATTTATTGAAAGTTTCTTCTGTTTTAATTTAACATTCTTATTTAATCTATCGAGTCACCCTACTTTACCCACTTCATTTCCAGTCTCCCTATTTTTTTCAAGGACGTCATCTGGCATAAGCCATAACAACTTTTTAGGCATGTACCTTTCAGGGAAGATAAGTGCTCCTTAGGAAAAATATGAGGACTTTAAAACTCTAAACATACTCAAAAGCCATTGACCCTTAATCTGCACTACCACCTTGACAGCATTTAGAGTTAGCACAGAAATGCCCCTCTGGGCATGTCTCCCAGGAAGTCCCTCCAGCTAACATGGGTGGCAGCACTTCATGGGCTAGGGTCTCACTGTGTATAGAAAAGAGAGTGAGCTGAGATGGCTCAAGAGTCGCTGCCATGACTTCTCTGTGCTGGTGGACTGGACTCTCAAACTGTGAGCCAAAATAACCACCAGTTTGCTCTTGTTGGGTACTTCGTCACATAAAAAAGAAAGCACCTAATATGAGCAGTATACAAGTGAGATACAGGAATCCTGGGACAGCTGAACTTACCCGAAAGAACTAGTGCCACTTGAATTGTTTTCTTAGAGAGAACACAGTGCAGAGCCTTAAAAAGTAGCAGTGTAGTGCTGGGTGTAAGGTGAACTAGAAAAGGACCAAACAGAAATGGTAAATACACATCTCTGACTGCGGACACTTTTAAGTGATTCAGATGCCATCAGTAATAAAACTGACAGCCTCCAGCCTGACAGTGTTAGTACTTCAATGGTGGCCAGGGTTCCTTGACTCAGAAAGCAGCAATCCCTCAAGAAGCAGAGCTCTTGCCATTATGAAAAAAAAAAAAAAAAATACAACATCTGAATAAAATAGTACAAAATTCTAAAAAGAGACTAGCAGCTTGATGGTACAAGGTAATTCAATGTAGGAGATACTAACATATGAGATAATATTCAGGAGTCTGGGTGTGTCAACTTGTCTATTTTGGGGGGTGTTATATTTCCTAAGTAATACAATATACCCTTACAGTGTATAAAATTTTCAAATGTGCCTTCTTTGTATAATGTCAGTTTTCAGGTTTTTTTGCATGTGTGTTCAGTCATAAGGTACTACATAGCCTAATAACTCACTGAATATATACTACTGTAGTTAGTCCTACATTTTACAAAGTATACTTCAGAAACAATTAGTTTGTTCATAACCAATACCAAATCCCCACTTCATATTTTTATGTTACTGATATTCAATTCAAACTTAAAATGGCTTAAGTCTCGACTCTACTAAAGAATTTAATACATTTAAAAGTCATTTTCAATTGGCCCATAAGCAAATATGATGCCTTAAAAACTTCAAATAAGTATCATATGCATTTTTAGTACTTTTTAAATGATACAAAATAAGACTTTTAGATTTTACAAATTTATGAAAGAGTGTTCATTCAAACCCTGGGAACTTCTCTTTGTTTTGCATATTTCAATACTGGTTAAAAAAAAAGAATGCAAAAGTTTTAGAGTTTTATGTGTGTGTCTCTGTGAGTGTCTGTAAGTGTATGTCAGGATAACTCTGGAGGCCAGGAGAGCCCTGGGATCCCTTGGAGCTACAGGTATCTATGAGCTGCTAACATGGTGCTGGGATCCAGACTCAAGCCCTCATTACAGAGCAGCAAGCGCTCTTAACTGCTGAGCCATCTCATTGATCCCAAAACAAAATCTAAAACCTAAACTCACAATTTAAAACTTGGCATAACAATCTACTTCTGAATAAGAATATGTTGTTTCACAAAGTATTCAATAAGTACTTTAAGACATATACCCTTAATGATGTGCAGGACAGTGAAAAAACATGAGAACTACAGAAAAATTAACTGTCCCTTCATATTCTGGCTAAAAGGGAAAGTATTCATAAGGGAAGAGATCTCAACCAACATAGTCTGTAAGGATCCTTCAATTAATTACTTTACACCTAGAGCAGCTCCTACTCTGGTCTGCTTACAGCACGTTGCTTTCCACCTGTCTATCTTGAATAGTCTGGTGTCATCAATGGTTCTACTTGCTCTACCAGAGTCTAGGTCTTACCTCTCTTCTCTTGGTGACTATCCTTGTTTTCCTTGTCTCTTGTCCTGTCAGCCCTGCAATGGAATCTTTACACTGTAGTGAGAAACAACTTTCTTTGCCCTCCTCCCCTCCACCCCCACCTTTTTCCCACAGAGTCTGGCTACAGAAGCCCAGGCTCCCTTCTAACTCATAATCCTTCTGCCTCCACCTCCCCAGTATGAGGACTTAAGGTGTGTACCACCGTGTTCAGCTCAGATACAACCTTCTAAAATGGGAATGTGGGTTAGATAGGTAACCCATTTTTATACCGTTTTGTGGCTGCACTGACTGTTACATAAGCTAGTACCTTAACATGGCTTTAAGATTTTGCAGGGTCTACTTATCTCTCTAGTGTCATTTCTCATCATACATTTTAGGCCTATACCTCCAGCATGCACATTAACATATCCCCCCATCTCTCTCTCTCTCTCCCTCTCTCTCTCTCTCTCTCTCACACACACACACACACACACTCTTTGGCAGTTGAACTGTCAATAATATGGTCTTTATACCTCCTTTAAATTCTTTACAGGTACTTTTTGAAGGGAATATTCTTCATCCTTCTTCATCTGTCTTGTTTATCTTTTAGCTCTCAGTTTGATCAGCAATTCCTCAGGCAATTATTTCCTCCACATATCAGCATACTTTATTTGACCAATTCTATCATTTTTCCACACATCATTAAAAAACAACAGCCCAAGCAGCACAAGTAAGGATGCAAAACGTAGTCAATCTAAAAGTGGAATATCTCTTCCTACCTCCAGGGCCAGGAGCCTTATTTCCAGGCCAGCTCTAACAAAACTAAGTGTTCATTCACAAAACATTTATGAAATGAAAGCCTCTATTACACGCCAAATATTTTTGCCAGGCTTGGAAATATGGAATGAATGAAGATTCTTGCCCCTCACTGAACTCACAGCCAAATCACAAAGACTTCTGAGATAGCTACACAATGCTAGTAACTACGTCTGAGCACTGAGGCTCCTCTGCCTGTGGTAAAATAAAGTAATGAGAGACAAAGGTCTCTAACAAGTTCCTACTCAACCAGGGCTCTGTAATTTAAGTCCTAATGATGCTGGGTGATAGCTCCCTAAATTTAAAAGAAAGTTTTGATAGTTTGCTATATGTATGCAATTTCTAAAGAGTTCAGAGCTGGGAAACACCTAAACTATTTACTTTTGTTTTGGACATCCCACAGGAAAAGTTCCATTTCTGGGACATCTGATGAGGTGATCTCCCTAAGCTGATAATCCCAGCTGAACTGACAAGAAGCCTCAACCATGTGTGCCTTGTGCTTGCTTCTCTTTAACTCAAGCTACAGCTTGCCGATATCTAGTTACTATTTAAGAAACGAGATAACAACATCCACCACATCTCAGTTTTGCTTTCTACCTCTGTTGTTTTGGGGACAGTCTCATGTTGTCCAGTGAGCCTTGAACTTACGGTGGAGCAGAGAATGACCCTGAGCCTCTGGCCTCTGGTCCCTAAGCAGAGGATTGGCAGATTTACACCACTTCACCCAACTATCCTTCAGTAATTGTTAACAGCATCATTGCAAATAATACACAGATCAAAACTAGAGAGTAACCCAACATCTTTGAAGATTAAACTTTAAAGAACAAAAATTGTTTTACTTAGTAAATGACAGTATCTTTGCTGAAGGGTGGTGGAGGCCGAAGATAGCAAGCTCACCGGCTCGCTCACCTGTAGAGGTGTGCACACAGGTGCAAGGTCTGCAGTGCTGGTGCAGTTCCAGTATAAGCATGCTCATTATAACCTCTACAGAAACGTGAATGCAGAGGACGGCCTTCTCAGAACAAAGCACACACTCTACTGAGAAACCAAACTACCAACTTCAACAGGTTTTAGTTTCATTACTTGTGCCACAGTGACACCAGCTGGCCAACCAAATCATTGCAACTCAGTAATGTATCAAGTTCATGTGAGACTTTATAATTTTAAAGTGACTGTACTGGCTGGTTTTGTATGTCAACTTGACACAAGCCAGAGTTATGACAGAGAAAGGAGCCTCAGTTGAGAAAATGTCTCCATGAGATCCAGCTGTAAGGCACTTTCTCTTAGTGATCAAGCAGGGAGGGCCCAGCCCATTTGTGAGTGGTGTCACCCCTGGGTCCTGGGTTCTACAAGAAGGCGGGATAAGCAAGCTAGGGGAAGCAATCCAGTAAGCAGCACCCTCCATGGCCTCTGCATCAGCTCCTGCCTCCAAGCTCCTGCCCTTTGTGAGTTCCTGTCCCGCCTTCCTTTGGTGGTGAAGAGCAATGTGGAAGTGTACGCTGAATAAACCCTTTCCTCCCCAACTTGCTTGCAGCAATAGAAACCCTGACAAAGACAGTGAGTGTTATGCAAAGGCAAGAAAAAGGTACAAGATTCTAAATGAACAGCCACGAAGGAAGAAGTATGTATGTATCTCTGAAACCTGTTCAGGAATCCAGCCCAATGAGACTGCTTGGCTGTTCTATAAACATCTATAGTCAATGCATTTGACTCTTTCTAAAATTTCACTTTTATTAAAATATTTGGGGTTAAACACAAATTCCTGTTCACTAGCTAGAGAAATGAAAGGAGAAGGCAACTAACATTTAGGTTAGCATATGCCTGTTAGATCTTAAGTATAAATACATTGCAAAGGCGCTTTGAAATATTGTTTCCACTCTTGAGGAAAGGCACCTAACTAAAGTTAATTTTAACTGAAGGGTATCAAATGTGTAAGAGATTCAGGACACACTAAAGAGTGGGTACAGACAGCAGCAAGCATTATGGTGTGGAGCTTCTTTATGGGATGAGGGAGGATACACTGGTGTAAGTCCATTATTGCATCTTCAATACAGAGAGGGCTCCGAGGCAAACATCTCTTTCCTTTCTTTGTCTTCTAAGATGAAGTGAAATAACAATGGAGGACAATACCCAAAAGGAGAATTTGGTACTAATGAAGAATAAATTTCCAGATAAGCAAGTTACTTAACTAGCTTTGACTGCATAGGCAAAGCACTTCCTCTAAGTGATACTCACAGCGAGACTCTGAAGACCCGTTAAAGGATTTAATGTACAAAGTAACCCTGAGGGAAATACAACTGGAGCAGTGAGCTGCCAGATATCCAGGTTGGAACTGGTAGTTTCACCCAATTTCATTGTTGACGTGAGATAGTGTGGTGTTGTTTCAAGGACAGACCAAGAAATAAAGCAGAGTTCAAACCCAAAACCATGTATGAATAACCTAGTTTAATATTAATACTAAAAGCTCTTAGTGAAAGAAAAGTGCCCCATTTATTTAAAACTTTACAAAACATTTTATTTATTTAATATCTATTGTACTTTAAAAGCATAAAGTCAGATGTATTAATATGTTGAAGTTAGTTCTGCCTCCCAGCCCCATGCTCCCAGAAATAAGACTCAGACTCAAAATATATTTACAAAAACCTTGGCCATATAGCTAGGCTCTTCTCTGACTAGATATAACTAAAGACAAGCCATTTATTTTAACCTACATTCTGCCATGTGGCTGTTCCCTGAGCTCAGATCCCATGTTTCAGTCCCATCACATCTTCCTGGCCAATCTCCCACCTGGCTCTCCCCCAGAATCCTTTCTCTCTCCTGGATGTCCCACCTTTATTTCCTGCTTAAGTCACAGGCCATAGGTATTCTCTCTACATTAATATAAAACTACAGAACTGTACATAATGAACTGTAAGACAGGTGTACATGTCTTGATATATATACACTGTGAAATAATCACAACAAAGCTAATTAACATGTTAACATATCTATCACCTTACTTAGCTGTGTGCATGTATGTACTGCATGTGTGTGTCCTGAAATGCCCCAGATCTTAGCAAATTTCAAATATATAGCACACTATTAACCATGCTATGCATTGTGTCTTCAGAACATACTCAAAATCTAAAACTGCCACCTTGACCAGCACCTGCCCATCCACCCTCCCTCCCCCCCTTTTTAAATGAATTTGAGGTTTTTGAAGATAACAAAGAGACTTTCACTACAAAAATGAGATCACACATATTTCCCTTTCCGTATCTGACTTGGCATAGGAGATATCTTCCAGGTTAATGCGTGCTATAACAAAGGGTAAGACTCTTCATTCTTTCTCACAGTCATATTCTTCCCTCACCATCTCTCCCCCTAGGTGTTGGAGATGAAGTATCCCAGTGCAGCCTAGACTGGCCTAGGACCAAGCCTCAAGCATCAGTTCTCAGCAAATGTACTGCCATGCTCACTCATGGTTTTCTTGTTTTAATGACAGATGGGATTCCTTTGTATACACATACATATGTGTTTGTGTACAAAAATATCTGTATGTATATTTGTTTTCTGCACCTACTCAACCTAATGGATACCTGGTTTAATTCTATATCTTGGCTACTAGAAATAACACTGTGAAATAACTAAAATAGCAACTGTTGTTTTATTTAATATATACCCTGAGATGAGACTGTCTCTGTTCTACTTCAACTGTTTTTATTTTTTATTTTTTTAAGGAATCTCTATATTGTTTTTAAAGTAGCTGTTTACCTCCACTGGTTCATTTATTTAACTGCCTGGGAAAGATCAGGGGTGCAGCCTTCCGGAGGGAGTGTCACTGGGGGTGGGCTTTGCGATTTCAAAATATCTTGCATCATTCCCAGTTAGATCTTTCTGCTCAGCTGCTGTCCAGCACCATGTCTGCCTGCCCGCTGCCATGCTCCCTTCCACACCCTGAAGCCCAGTACACCGTTCTGTGGTTGCCTTGCTCTTGGTATCTTAGCACAGCAACAGAAAAGCAACTAAAACATCCACGTTTATGTTTAAAGGTTCTCCACAATGCCCAAAATTTGTTTTATATTTATGTCCTGTCTTTAAAAGTCAGGGAGAGAATAAAGAGAAATGCCTCACAACGACTAGTCAAGAGCTCTAACACCTCAAACACTCTTTTTAATTCTGATAAAAGTTATCCTAATAAGTATGAGAAGATAATTCACTATAGTTTTAATTTGCAGTTTTCTGGTGGGTCAGTGATGTCAAGCACATTTTTATATATTTTTGTCTACTGGCATTGTTTTTTGGAAAAATATTGATGGCTGTAACTGAGTAGCAGAGTACTTGGGGGCATACAGTAGGCTCGGGGTTCCACCCTTGGCACAAAGAAAGGAAGGAAGAAAGGATGGGGAAGGAAGGGAAAGAGGGAAGGAGAGAGGGAGAGAGGGAGGGAGAAGAAAGAGAAAGCTTATGCAGGTGCTTTGCTGGTTTTAACTAGCTAGCTGCTGCTGACAGTGCGGACACAGACTCCATTAGGTCTGCGGTCTCTAAGTCTTCTCCCATTCCACAAGCTTTCTTCTCATTGTTTACTGTCTCATTTGCAATGTGGAAAATTTTGACTTTGATAGAATTCTGTTTATTTCTGCTTTTGATGTTGTACTGGCTGGTTTTGTTTGTCAACTTGACACAGGCTGGAGTTATCACAGAGAAGGGAGCTTCAGTTGGGGAAATGCCTCCATGAGATCCAGCTGTGGGGCATTTTCTCAATTAGTGATCAAGGGGGTAGGGCCCCTTATGGGTGGTGCCACCCCTGGGTTGGAAGTCTTGGGTTCTATAAGAGAGCAGGCTGAGCAAGCCAGGGGAAGCAAGCCAGTAAGAAACATCCCTCCATGGCCTCTGCATTAGCTCCTGCTTCCTGACCTGCTTGAGTTCCAGTCCTGACTTCCTCTGGTGATCAACAGCCATGTGGAAGTAAGCTGAATAAACCCTTTCCTCCCCAACTTGCTTCTTGGTCATGATGTTTGTGCAGGAATAGAAACCCTGAACAAGACAGATGTTGTCCCAGAGAACTCATGGCTAAAACCAAAGCCATGGAGCCTTCTCTATGCTTCCTTCTAGAAGTTTTACAGTGTCAGGCATGTTAATTTACATGTTAATCCATTATGAGTTAATTTCTGTGTAAGATAAAGATTCAATTTCATTGTTCACTTTTGTGTTAGACAGATTGTATCGACCAGGCTGATGTTCAACTGCAGCAATCTTCCTAGCTCAGCCTTCCAAGTGCTAAGATTACAGGCATAAACTTCTACAACCAGCCTCACTTTCCAAACAGAAAAAAAAAGTTGTCTTAGCAAATGGTGCTGGAATAATTGTATAATATTAATTGAGAAGAGGGAAAGCAAATCATGCCTTCTAGTTCACATAATATTCAAAGTTAAAGTTAACCCAGATAAACCACAGATCTAAGTGTGAGATGCAAAATACAAGTTATAAAAGTTTCTTCATGAAACTGGGTAAGCCAAGATTCCTTAAATGAGACACCAAAGACCAAAGGAAAGATTGATAAGTTGGACTTTATTAAAATTTCCAACTTCTGGTCAAGTGGGTAGCGAATACCTGTAAGACTGAGCAGGAAGACTAGGAGCCTAAGGCCAACCTGGCCTACTTTTGGCAAACTTATTCATTACAAGATACCACTAAGATGAATATGACCAAAATTCATTATATATACATACGAAATTGTCCAATGGAAGCCATTGTTTTGTAGAAGTAATATATAATACTTTTAAGAAGATAAGAGATGCCCATGTATAGAGTACAAAGCCTGTGTAAAAGGAAGCTATCGCTGTAACATGTGCATCCAAAGAGAAAATTTAAAACCAGAATGAATATAAATTTCTACAAATTACTTAGAAAAAGGTTCACACCCAATTAAGACGTTGGCACTAGAAAAGTCACTTCACAAAAGACAATACCCAGTGGCCCAACTGCTCAATGTTGATGATAAATGAATCATCAGAGAAATGGATAATAGGTCATCGTTTTAACTCTATAAAATGGCTACAGTGGAATTATACATCAAATATGAGGAACTATCTAAGCTGCTGAAAACTAGAACTCTCAATCACTGCTAGTGAAAACTAGCAACATCTGTGTGCTTATGACCTGTACACTCTACTTCTGTGCCTTCAGCAGTTGACTGTGTACAGCACACCTCCATATAGGCAATTTTATTCACAATGGACAAGGACTTGACACATCCTAACTATCAACCCACCAAAAACAGATTATATTGTTGCTACAAGCAACAACACAAGTGAGTCTCAGATGTTTGGTCAAAGTGAGTTCACAAAACCCAAACTGTACAACCCCACTTATAATCAAAGGGACAGTAAAAAGCAGTTCACTGGCTATGCATGCTTGCACATCTTGTATGTGGGGACTGAGGAAGGGGGTCACAAGTTTGAGGACAGCCTAGGCTACCTAAGAAGGCCTTGCCTCAAAACAACTAACCAACCAACCAACCAGCCAAATAAATAATCAATCAATCAATGTAGACAGGTTTACATTAGTGGTGCCCCACCTCATCCCACCCCCAGAAAGGGGGAAGCATACTGCCTAGCAACAGACAATGAAGGAATGGTCTGAATTTCTAGAAATTTACTGACTCCTTATTCAGTGGTAGTTCACACTGGAGCTTTTCCCTTGTGTATAGCCAGACTTTAATAACAAAAGCTTGAAGAAAGAGACTAGGCTGTCCTGACCTTTCCAACGCTGAACCTAACTTCAATTTTTTTTTACTTTTTGCACTGGGGTTGTTGAGCACACTCCACCACTGAGATAATGCCTAACATTCTTTGAATATAATGCACTTTCACTGAACACAGGGGCTTCTGCTTTCATTAGATATTTTTGTTGTTTGTTTCTATTGAGGCAGAATCTTAATCTGTAGGCCATGTTGGCCTATAGCATACTATGTAAATAACCTAGCCTAGAACTTTCACAATACTCCTGCATCTGCTCCCAAGTACTGAGATGGTTCACCTTCAGATAGGCTTTAAGGATGTCAATTCTCTTGTGGTAGATATTTTTTTCATTGCTATATCTCCAGTGCCTTGTGTGGTGCATAGCAGCTACTTAATAAATAGTCACAGAATAAATGTGCTAAAGTAGTTATCAAAATTTGGAAGAAAAAAGGATTCAATCTTTGGTTCAGTGAGTACCTGTGTTAATAGACAGTTCTTCAGTAACTGGTAGCAGCTGATGACAGTAACCGGAGTTTCCTTCTAATGCAGGCTTATCTTAGAGGTAAGAGACGCCACAGTGTGCTCAGAGTCTGAGGCTTGCTTCAGTCACCTTATTTTGGACTACACATGCTCAGAAGCCAAATTAAAGTACTTGCCAAATAAACTAAATAATTAGTGTAACTATGGTCTGTCCCTGGTGAAATTTATGCTGCCATTTATGCTGTAATGTTAAAGCGAAGCTTCTGAGAGACACAAATGGCTTTCTCATGAAACTGAATAAATTCTCTCAAGAACACATTACAAACTATTTAGCTCATTTGTCTTTTCTCCCTTCCACAAGCACTCCACATTGCCACTCTCTATCTGTCAGGTTACAGGAGAGCATAATCTCCAACTTCCCTTTTTTCCCTTCCAAGCCTCTTTTCTTTATAAATTATTCATTCTCAAGTATTCTGTCCTGGCAATAGAAAATACTAAGATAAATCTCAGGCTTGAAGACTATCACTGAGAGCTATCTAAAACAGTAATTCCCAACCAGAAGTGAGTTTCTCCCCACCCTTCCAGACACTGAACAGTATTTGAAGATGAAGCTGCCAGTAGAAAGAAGGGTGCCCCTGGCATCCACAAAGATGGGTTACAGCCCACAACTGAGCAGGAGCTGGCACTGACTCAAGAGTCCTGAGGTACAATATCACAAAAAGGTTCCATTCTTAAATAGGAAGCAGAAGCATATCAGAATTATAGAAATAATTTTAAAATTTTTCAACCACTAGTTTTTCAAGAAAACACACACACACACACACACACACACACACACACACACACACACACACAGAGCTGGGCATGCTGGTGTGTACATTTAATCCCAGAATTCAGAAGGCAGAAGCAAGCATATCTCTGTGAGTTCCAGGCTAGCCACGGCTAAGCAGGCAAGCAGGCAAGCAGGCAGGCAGGCAGGCAGGCAGGCAGGCAGGCAGGCAGGCAGGCAGGCAGCATAAAACAAAACTACCTTTTTAAGACCACAGGAACTATAGCTTTAGTTAAGTTGTACACTTGTATCAAATGTCATTAGAAGAGTATTTAATCTCAGAAATAAAAAGAATCACTGTCATTTCTGACTTTATAAGGCACATTACTCATCTTATTACTAATATCTTAATAAAAGTAAATATTTTTATATAGAAATGCTATCAAGGTTTCACTGTTAGAAATGACACAGCTGAAATTTGAACCCGGATTATTTCCAATCTCGTACTGTTTCATTAGAATGCATTAAACTGAATTCAGAGGCAGAGCAAAATTAATTGCACTAGGCTAGGGTTGCAGCTCAGTGATAGAGACTACGCTTACCATTCACAAGGTCCACCCTCAATCCCAGCACACATGCACACAAAAGATGCACCTCAAATTTTAGTTTCTTTCTGAGTTAACTGCCCACTTTCCAGATGTTAACTACTCTGGGGGTTCTAATGAGACCTGTCCCACATAGGCTCATGGATGTGAACACTTGGTCCCCAGCAGATGGCACTGCTTAAGGAGGATGTTAGCTGCTCTGGTAGGTCTAATGAGACCTGTCCCACATGGGCTCATGGATGTGAACACTTGGTCCCCAGCGAATGGTACTGCTTGAGGTGGTTACAGAACCTTTATGAGGGAAAGCCTGGGGATGGGCTTTGAGAGTGTACAGCCTCACTACCCTTCCTGTTCTAAATTCACACTTCCTGTGTGTGGATAGAAACCTAATCAGCCAGCTTTTTGCTTCAACCTCTGCCCCAGGTCTCCCCACTCACTATGGACTATCTTTCTGGAACCATAGCCAAAATAATCTCTCTCTTCCATGAGCTCTTTCTGGTCATGGCACTTTATCACAGCAACCCAAAATAACAAAACAACAGCAAAATCAAAAACAGCCTCTAAGGAGTTATGTACTTTAAAAAAAAAAGTTAGATAATGCTATATTTTTAAAAGATTAATACTTATAAATAATATTTTAAAAGGTAAAATATTACATTTAATTTTTCTTATCAAAGTAAAATAGAAACTATATAAAATTATATGCCAAAACTGCAAGATACATTGTCATTCTGGTTAATGACATAAATTTTTAGGGTTCTTTGTAGGCTGTCTATTAGTGAGCTAAACAGCAAAGCTTATGGTTCTGCAGCTTAATCTTCACAAATCAGTGCCACAGCCTATTCAATATTCCTCAGATTATTGGCAAAAATTTGCCATGATTCTTTGCATTAACAGAAAGCAGTGTTCTTACCCTTTTATAGCCATGTTCATGGGCTTCGTCAACTTCTCCATTACTAGTTACTGGAATTTCTGCTGCAGAATTTTTGGGAGACTCTTGAGCCATGGCAGCCACCTAAATTAAAAATAAATAAATAAATAAAAGTCTTTTAAAGAGAAAAAGCCATACTAATGCCAAACTATAAAAGGCACATTTTTTTTTAAAAAAAAAAATTATTTATTATATATAAGTACACTGTAGCTGTCTTCAGACACACCAGAAGAAGGTGTCAGATCTCATTATAGATGGTTGTGAGCCACCATATGGTTGCTGGGATTTGAACTCAGGACCCCCGGAAGAGCAGTCAATGCTCTTAACCACTGAGCCATCTCTCCAGCCCAAAAGGCACATTCTTAAGACTTATTCACATACACTTACTATCTACCAATCTAATATTTTTATAATATGATATGTTATCTATATATTATTTTCATATATATTCAACATGATGACAAGACAGTAAAATAAATGTACCTGGCTGCTTTCTTTGTACTCAATCTAAATTCCTTGATTTAAAGTTACAGATGACAAATACCAGGAGCATCTCCCTTGCCTCTTAGAATTATGATAGATCACCACTCATAATACAAGAAATACTTCAGAAAGCCATGTTTGATATATAACTTATATGTAGTGGCTATTCCTGGTTGTCAACTTGACTATATTTGAAATAAACTACAATCCAGAATTAGAAGGCTCACCTGTGGCCCTAATCTGGACACTGAGAGATACAAGTTTCCGACCTGAATCTTGGCATGGAGACCTTGAAGAATAGTGGCTATGAATTCCAGAGGATTAACATAGAAAGCTCTATGAGTTCAAGATCATCTGGGATTAAAGGTGTGGTGGCATAGTGGTTATGAATCCTAGAAGATTAATCCTAGAAGATTAAAGGTGTGGTGGCACACACCTTTAACCTGGGCCACACTTTTTGCTGGAGACCTATATAAGGACATTGGAAGAAGGAAGGCTCTCCCTGCTTCGCCTGCTTGCCTTCTGGGACTGAGCAATTGCTGGATCCTTGGACTTCCATTCACAGCTGCTCCAGACTGTTGTTGGGAGTTGATTATTGGGAGTTGGACTACAAACTATAAGTCATCAATAAATTCCTTTACTACATAGAAACTACCATAAGTTCTGTGACTCTAGAGAACCCTGAACATTATACAAAGAGGATCTACTTGTCCTATTTAATGGACTTCAAAATAAGCTTCTATCTGCAGGAAAAATGTTCTTAATATAACAAAAATTTTAAATATGTGAACCAGAAGGACTAAAGTTTTATCCTCTAGTTTTATAGTTCAAAAAGCAAAGTAGTAGTTAAAAATCCTTAATTTTATAACCATATGAAGTATAATTTTTCAGAGATTAAACAACAGCAGAACATCAATTATTACTGTCAAAACAGTTGCACTTCAGCAATGATGTTAAGGCTTTTCCAACAAATTAATGTGAGAATTTTATACAAAGAATCTTAAAATTACTTTTACCAACTTTAAATTTTTAAAACCTTAAAGTAAACCAAGTTTATTCAAGTTTCCATTGAGAACTAATGACCATCTCTCCTCCCCACCATTTGTTAGCCACTGATGTCTTTAAAAGTGTTACTCATTCTTTATATTTTAACAAGGACAGCCACTAAAATAATGACCCTGAGATAATTATTTGTTAGGGACAGATCAGTAGCTCCCAATGGACATGTGTTTTAATGCTGACACCTGAGTCTAGCTACTGTCTCACACTGTGGTTACTAAAACCATAACCAACAGCTAATTCTAACTGTGTGTACACATGTACAGTTAACCTACGGATCTGAATAAAAAAATACAATTAAGAAACTTATCAGCAAGACTCTGGATTTGATCATTAACACTGGAAAAAGAAAATCACTGAGTATTCTCTGAAAGTTTTTTTAAAAAGAGATTTCAAAAAAAAGCCCCAACAACAACAACAACAAAAAAAACAAACAAACTTCTGGGCTTAGCTGGTTGGTGGTGGTGCACAACTTTAGTCCCAGTACTTGGGATGCAGAGGCATGTGGATCTCCGAGTTTGAGCCCAGCCTGCTCTATAAAGCAAGTTCCAGGACAGCCAGGACTGCACAGATACCCTGTCTTAAAAAACAAACAAACAAACAAACAAACAAACAATCCCTATTGTGCGGTCAACTGCAAGAGTCCTGTTTTCTAGAGCATCATCAACCTAAAAGAGCTTCCTCTCCTATCCTCAGTTGTCCAGGTGAGTGGAAGATGCTGACCCAACTTGAACAGGAGGGAAACTTCATGAAAATAGTCTTGAGGGGCTAATTGCATCTTTCCACCTACAACCAGTTCATCATTTGTCTCATCTCTCATCAAAGATAATATGCTCCTCCCAAATATCTGCTCTGCACCTTCCCCATACGTGCACACCAGCATCAATCACCTACAGCTGGCCCATGCCTGTTATAGCACAGACAGCCCTGAGCAATAACCAATCCAGTGGGAATGACCTGGACTCTAATGTGGTCTGATCCCTTACACAGCAGGAAAAGTTTCCTCTGTGCTTTGCTTATCAAATGACCTTCATGGTAACCCAACATTCACAGAGGTCACTCAAAGGTCTAAACTTCCCAAGCCATGGTAGCTTAGCTTCCTTTCCCCAACTGGCATGAGTAGAACTACTGAGAGACAATGGCCCTTATGCTCAGACTGTACTCTGAAGTGTGCACATAGAAACATGACTGGTATGACTGTGGTATGGTAGGACCTCAGGCCTAGGATCCACTCTTTACCACAGCTGCCAGAAACAGTGGGGCATCATTTGGCCAGTAAATAATGTTTTATACTGAAAGAGAAGAGAAAAGTCCATCTGCCTGTTGATCTCTATGCATATATGTATGCATGCATACCACAGAATCTCAGGTACAAAATTTGGATAATCTCCTTACTTTTGGCTGGGAACATGTACAGAAAGCTGACCTTTTTAAACTAGTAGAAAGTTAAGAAAAAGAGGAGGAGAAAGAGAATCCAGGAAAGGACAGATCTAGTAAGGTCACCTCAAATTCTGTCTATGTATATCTCCAACCCTTGAATTTTGTTGGAATTGAAAGACCCAAAGGAACACAACCAAAAAGAAAAGATCTAGATAAAAGAATCACCGTCAAGAAACAGTTTGTAATGCAAACCCTATTGAGAAAATTACCCATTATACAAAGGAAATAATATCAGAGGAGAAACTAACAGACTGGACTCTCATATCTCAATGTTCCTATCTCAGTCAATGTTCTACTGCTATGAAGAGACACCATGACTAAAACATCTGTTAGAAATAAAGCATTTAACTGGGGTCTTGCTTACAATTGCAGAGGCTTAGTCTGTTATTAGTATGTTGGGGACCATGGCAGCACAGAGGCAGACATGGAGCTACAGAAGTAGCTGAGAGCTACAACCTGATCTACAGAGAAACACTGGACGGGGTATATGGGCTTCTGAAAAGTCAATGTCCACCCCCAGTGACACACTTCCTCCCACAATGCCATACCTCCCACTCTTTCTAATCCTTCAAACAGTTCCACTCCCTGGTGACTAAGTTTTCAAATATATGAGCCAATGAGGCCATTCTTATTCAAACCACAGTTCACAATGTCCAGAATACAAACCAAAACAAAAAATAAACCAAGAAAATGGAATATATTCCCAGGGAAAATTGAATCTAGTCTGAGATGTTGAAACTAATGAAGACCTGGAAGCTACTGTTTTCAATGAAAAGGAACATTTATTTCTGCTGTTGTGGCTCCTCTTTCCTGGTGTTTGTTTGCTTGTATGAGACAAGAGCTCCCAGACCTCAGCTGAGGATGATTTCTAAGTATCTTCAGCCATCTCTAAGTGCTGACATAACAAGCATGTGCTATGACACCTGACCAAAAATGAACATTTTCAATACTGAAAATCTCAGTGACAGGAAAAAGAAAAAAGAAAAACAGAAAGTGAGCCCCTGGGATGGGCAGAGAATTTACCCACTGTGATATTTAATACTGACTGTCACCTACGGGTCAAGCCTCTGGGCATGCATGCAAGGGTTTGCCTAGATGAAGTGAGCTGAGCAGAGGATGAGAAGACTGAGTACCATTCCTGAGCTGAAAAGGAGAAAACAAGCTGCGCACTAGTCACTCTGCCTCCTGACTGCGGACAGTGAGCCGCACTGACCCCGCTGCCTCCTGACTGCGGACACAGTGAGGCCGGCGCTGTCATGCGCACTAGTCACTCTGCCTCCTGACTGCGGACAGTGAGCCGCACTGACCCCGCGGCCTCCTGACTGCGGACAGTGAGCCGCACGGACCCCGCGGCCTCCTGACTGCGGACACAGTGAGGCCGGCGCTGTCATTCCTTCCACAACAATGAACCTCAGCTTCTTGAAAAACAAGCTAAAATAAAGCCAATCTTGTTGGACTGTTAATGTTTATTTTTATGGTATCTACACTATCTGAAGCTGGTTTTTCAAACTTCTGATATGATCCCACTGATTTTGAATTCAGAGCAAAAAGATGTTCAGTACAATACAACACAGCATTTCTACTATTGAAATAGCATAACATAAATAACTTGAGTTCATATAATAGACAATATTTAGGAACCAGTATGTTTTGTGTTCCCTTTGTTTTAAAAACATGTATATTTGGTTGTAATTTTAAAGAATCATTTTTATTTACGTGTAGCTCTGTGCACATGTATACCATACATATATGGTACCCTTGGAGGGAGACCTACAGAAGGAATCAGCTCACCTGGATCTGGAATTACAAGTAGTTTTTGGCCATCTAATATGGGTACTGAGACCTGAACTCAGTTCCTGCAGGAGAGCAGCAAATGTTAATCACAGAGCCATCTCTCCAGACCCCAATTCATACAGTTAAAACTTAAGAAATAATAGCTGGCTTAAAAACTCTTTAAAACTTGATAATCAACTTCTGCAGGCCAGCACATCAACTGTCTACCACCACTGAACTGATTCCAGGTAAGGGAATGAGTATACAGCACATACTTTGTCTAGCTGGATCTTTGGAAATAAATTTTTAAAAACCAATGTACTTGTCTGGAGATGAGTCAAAAGCTGATCGTGCTTTCTATTTTCTATTTTCTAAGGCAACATCAAATTGTGCCTCTTTTCGTTCATGTCCTGGTAAGTCTAAACACACTTTAAATTCCCTGTCATGCTAAGGAAGAGATCAAAGTTAGTCAAATACTCAACATGACTAAATATTGCTTTTCTATACTGACAGAAAAAAAATATTCATTTTTATAGTAATTGGCTCTTGATTCATATGTAGTTGAATATAATTTTAAAACAATTAACCTTGTAATACTAAGATTAATGTAAAATCAGGAAACTGAGTGTGGGCCCACCCCCAAAAAAAACTATGTAGTACAGCTGAGTAAGAAGACAGAGTCTAACTGCTTCTTCTCAACAGAGGAATGGATACAGACAATGTGGTACATTTACACATTAAAAACAATGAATTCATGAAATTTGTAGGCAAATGGATGGAACTAGAAAACATCATCCTGAGTGAGGTAATCCAATCACAAAAGAACACACATAGTATGTACTTACCAATAAGTGGATATTAGCCCAGAAGCTCAGAATACCCAAGATATAATTCACAGACCAAATGAAGCTCAAGAAGAAGGAAGACCAAAGTGTGGATGCTTCAGTCCTTCTTAGAAGGGGAACAAAATAGCCATGGGAGGAGATACAGAGACAAAGTGTGGAGCAGAGACTAAAGGAAAGACCATACAGAGACTGCCCCATCTGGGGATTCATCCCACATACAGTCACCAAACCTGGACACTATTGTGGATGCCAACACGTGGTTGTTGACAGGGGCCTGATATAGCTGTCTCCTGAGAGGCTCTGCCAGTGCCCGACTAATACAGAAGTAGAGGCTCACAGCCATCCATTGAACTGAGCACAGGGCCCCTAATAAAGGAGCTTGAGAAAGGACCCAAGGAGTTTCTCTTGCTCTGAAGGGGTTTGCAGCCCCATAGGTGGAACAATATGAACCAACCAGTACCCCCAGAGCTCCCAGGAACTAAACCACCAACCAAAGAGTACACACAGAGGGACCCATGGCTCCAGATGCATATGCAGCAGAGGATGGCCTTGTTGAACATCAATGGGAGGAGAGGCCCTTGGTCCTGAGAAGGCTTGATACCCCAGTGTAGGGGAATGCCAGGACAGGGAAGCAGGAGTGGGTGGGTTGGTGAGTAGGGGGAGGGGGACAGGATAGGGGGTTTTCAGAGAAGAAACCAGAAAAGGGGATAACATTTAAAATGTAAATGAAGAAAATACCTAATAAAAAATAAAACAATTAATAATAATTCTAATTATGTGTATTGTGTTTATAGATTTGGGAACCTATAGAGGCAAGAAGAGGGCACTGTAATGGGGCTAGAGTTACAACAAGAATGTGTAGCCATGGAGCCATGACTCCAGCTCCAGGAACTAGCTTCATGAATTCTTTCAATGGAATAAAGTTAGGGTAAATGAAAAGGCATATAACTAATGATACTTTTATAGTTGGGACTTTATCCATACAGTGTAAAGTATACAGCAAGGCCTCAAGAAGTCATGAATTCTCAACCTCAGAACTCGCTGGGGAGTCTTTAGCCATAGCCATCCCGCAGAGATCAGCATTTAGTTACCATAACTATATGGAGGAAATTTACATGCTGTACTTTCAATCGAAGCTTTGTTTCTCTTCGAACCAAAGTACTTAGAACTTTGTACTCTGAACTTAGTACTGGACAGATTATAAAGCTGCCTTCTTCGATGTGTCTGATAGCATTACATATGCATTAGAATTGCTACAACTCAGACTGACAAAACTAAGTGTTACCCAACTGCGAAGGAACTGTACTCATAAAATGGGTGCATTTCATATTTAAAGTTTACATTTAAAAACTGCCTATTTAGCTTAATTTTTTTAAAAAAAAAGGTAAAATCCCCCAATAATAAGCTGACACAAACAAAACTTAATAAAACAATGTTACAAAAGTATTTAGTAATAATATTAGTTAACATATACCTATCTAGTAACTTCATAATTCTATTCCTAAGAAATATACCTAAGGAAAGAAAATGCATATGTTTATTGAAGACATGTATAAGAGCATTCATAAGCAGCTTTATCCTAATAGCCAAGAACTAAACAATCCAAATATTAATCAAATAAAATGGTAATAAAGTCATATAAAAGTATATTACATAAATAAAACAGTACAAACTACTGTTATAAATGTCTGACTTAATTCTTCAAAACAAAGCTAGATTCAAAGAGTAAATATTATGTGACTGAATCAAAAAGAAATAAAAATAATAGTAGTAGTAGTAATAATCATAATAATACTAATAATAAAGAGGGAAGGCAGTATCATCGGTATCACCGGTGGAAGAACACTGAGGCATGTCCTTGGAATACTCAAACATTTCTTAAGACACAAAAAATAAAAAATGGGCTGGAGCAGAAGTTCGGTGGTCTAGGGTGTGTAATGATCTCACAGAAGACCTAAGCTCAGTGCCCAGGATCCACACTGGGCAGCTTACAACTGCTACAGTTTGATGCCTTCTTCTGGCCTGGCATAGTACACGCATGGCACAGCACAGCACTCGCATGGCACAGCACCATACACACACAATGCTTTAAACATAAATAAAAACAATTTATCAACACTAAACCTCCAAGGTTGGCATGTTAGTGAACGCTTACCAATTGGGAGACAGAGGCAGGCAGATCTCTGAATAAGAGGCCAGCCTTTTCTATATTGCAAGTTTTAGGCTGGCTAGGGCTTTACAGAGACATTGGTGCTAAAAACAACGCTAACAACAGAAACTAAGATCCCCAAAAGCTATTTAAAAACATAAAAATGCAAGTCACAGACTGGAAAGAAAAAGTCACTCTGTATATGTGTGAGTGTGTGTTCACCCATGTGTACATGGTATCTCTTTTACATTGAAGCCCTCACTCACATACACATACACATACACACACACACACACACACACACACACA
>JADRCD010213083.1:0-10006 GCA_019843815.1 Montemys delectorum
TTTTTTTTGTTTGTTTGTTTGTTTTTTGGAGGGGAAACTGGGAAAGGAGAAATTGACATGTAAATAAAGAAAATACCTAATTAAAAAAGAAAAAGAAAGAGAAAAAGAAAAAGAAAAAAACTGGACCTCTACTCAGATCTTTTTTATTTGCTAGCACATTGTGGAATCCAGTGGAGAAATAGGAAGTTTACCATAAAATCTGTATTTACCTGTCTCATTAGAAATCTCATCTTCTGCACAAGGAGTGCACTTGTAGCAGCAGATGGCCTTGCCCTCCAGGGTTATTTTCCTGAATCTAGGCCCACAACTCTCACTGCACACAGACTGAGGGGTCTGAGAAGAATGAAAAGAACATTATCTTGTGCTCAGAGTTTTGTGAAAAATCACAAAAACAGAGTTTTTAAAGGTCCTACACTGAAGGACAAAGTACTGTTATTAATACCTAGAGTAATTTAAAAGATTATTTGTAGCAATAAGAGATCGGGAACTGGGGGAAGGCACCAGAAAGTCCCAGGTGCCAGGAAAGCAAGAGACTCCCAGGATCAATTGAGGATGATATTACCTGATATGCCCCACACAGGGGAGAGAACCTGTAGAGCCCATATCCATAGATTAGGCAAGGCCCCTGGTTAAGGGATGGAGCCACCAACCCATCTCAAAAATATTAACTGAGAATTGTTCCTATCTTAAGAAAATACAGGGACAAATAATGGAGCAGGCACTGAAGGAAAGGTCATTCAATGACTGTGCTTCCTGGTGATCCATCAAATACTGACATTTTTGCTTATGCCAAGAAGAGCTTGCTGTCAGGAGCCAGGAAGCGCTGTCTCCTGAGAGGCTCCACCAGTTCCTTAACCATACAGATGAGGAAGCCAACCATCTGACTGAGTACAGGGACCCCAATGGAGGACCTAAAGACTGAAGGAGCAGAAGGGGTTTCAATGAACCAGAACCCTCAGATCCCCCAGGGACTAAACCAACAACCAAAGAATACACATAGAGGGATCCATAACTCCAATATCATATGTAGCAGAGGATGTCCATATATGGCATAAATGGTAGGAGAGGACCTTGGTCCTCAGAAAGCTTGATCACCAGAATAGGGGAATGTTAGCTAAGGCAATGAGGCAGGAGTGGGTAGTGGGGTGGTGATGAGAAGAGCAACCTCATAGAAGCCAGGGATGGGAGATGTGATTGGGGTTTACAGATGAAAAACCTGGAAAGGAGATAACATTTGAAATGTAAATAAACAATAACCAATAAAAAATTTTTAAAAAAGGAATAAAAGAATATGCCCTGGAGAAGGGATATGTGTTTAAAATTTGTTCTGAGCCAGGCGGTGGTGGCACACGCCTTTAATCCCCACAATTGGGAGGCAGAGGCAGGCAGATTTGTGAGTTTGAGGCCGACCTGGTCTACAGAGTGAGTTCCAGGACAGCCAGGGCTACACAGAAACCTTGTCTCGAAAAACCAAAAAAAAAAATTGTTCTGAGAATTATCAGAGTATTAAAATATTTGCAATCTTAATGAGTTAAGGACAAGTTTGTGAAACCTTCATGTTTAGGAACATGATATAAGAGTCCAGGGGATCCATCTGGTCTAACACAATCTTTGTCCTTTCTGACACCTGGGTTGAGCGTCTCAACTTCCATCATTATTGTGAATATTGATTGTTATTTGAGAGGATTTCTAATTATCATGGAAGCAAATAAATATATATTTATAGGAAGAAATACATAGATAAATTTAGTTAAGGTGAAAAGGCTCAGTTAAATTTTAAATGTCACTATTTATTATATAAATGTCACAATTGCAGAGAAGATAGAAGAGAGCTGCAGTATTCATTTCTGCCTGCATTCACAGGATATTATATCATCAGCACCCTCTTACATTTGAAAATCATGCATTTTCAAATATAATGCCCTGCACCCACAAATTGTTCTGTAACTTCTTTCAAGTTCTTCTTAAATATTGGATTAGATAGGACATATTGAGAATCAAAGGAAAATTAAAGAATGCTAATGGAGTTATTATGTGGTATTTTTTTAAAAAAAATTCCATATAAGTTAAAGCATTTGAGTGATTACTTCCTATTTGGTAACATTATATGCGAAGTTATTGAAATTGTACAGGATTCAGACTTGCTGATGAAATTATGGCACAGTGATTGGGAACTGAAGCAGTATAAAATTATCTCAAATCCAGGTTTTTAAATTTATTTACTGTTAATACACGTGGATAGAAACATCTTCTTTCCATTTCCTATGTCTGTTTTTGGTATGACCATTTGTTGTCATGCCTCTATCTTTGATAGAATCTAATACTTCTAGAATCATAAAACAAAATATAGTCTTTCTTATAAAAGTAATTTTTGGTCATGGTTTTTGAACATATAATAAAAAATAAATTTGATATTGTTTTATGATATTAATTCCAAATGAGATATTTTTTCAACACATTAAAACATGAGTCATTTGGAGATTAAAATTTCCTCTTACCACATGACCAATCCCTAATTTATAACAAATGGAGGAAACTTAATCCTCATATGAGTTAGTAATGGGAGACTTATGCAACACTATATACTTCCATTGATCTGAATCAAGGAAAATCAAAGCCAGTATACTAGAATTACTTTACAATATTTTATACTGATACCAAAAGTATAATGGAACTTGAGTCAAGTATCATCATATCAGAAGATATAATTGTGTTAGTAATATGAGCACAAAGCATTTAGATAATACCTAACTCACCTCTGAAAATATTTCTGGCCATTGTATCATCTGTTCAGATAAAGACAACTGTTGATCCTGGGGAGCATTTGCAGAAAAGGATCCTATTTTCACTTTTAATCCAAGACCTTTTGGTAAATTCCAAAGATTAAGAATGTCATATTCTGCATCTATTGTCTGCCTCCAATCCAAACTCCTTTTGTCTCTCACTTCAATGTCCTTCAGGAAAGTGTTCAGCTGAAAGAGAAACATAATCTTATATTACATTGTGCCCAAGGGGCAGAACAAAATAGAGGTTTTGGAATGTGTCTTGTTCTTAATTTCTGATGTGAACATCAACATTAATGAAGATTCAATTAACGATGACTAAGTGAAAACCTGAGTGTTCACAATGCCATTATGCTGCTGAGTTATTATTGATCTTCAAGTGAAAACATAGAACCAAGCTGAAGTAAGTAATCAAGGACTACTGACCTATGAAAAGATCAGTGTTTTTGAAACCTAGAAAGACTCAGTTGCTTTTAGAACATATTCAGAGCAGCAGTGTCTAAAATAAGGGTGCTGATGTCTAGAAATTAATTATAAAGCATCATTTCTATAAAAACCAGCCATTATTGTTTCACTTAAGTGTCCCTGTTTTAATTTCTCTTGTAAGAAATATATAAAGCAATGAGTTTATTAATTTCCGCTGTTATCATATGAAGGCTGTACAGCTACATATTGATGACAAGAACTTGAGTTAGACTACGCATATATGCTCCTGGTATCTTGCAGACCATTTAACAACATTCTACACTTGAAACTATCTTGACATCTACATAAAATTAAAAACACACATAATTCTGTGATTGTGGACAAGATAACTTAATTTTATAGTTCTTAACTTAGTGTTCTTGAGAATCTCATACTTCAGAGTGCTGACAATACAATACAGTAAAAATGTTATTACCTGCCACGGAAAGAACACCATCCCTTCGCCATTTTCATGTGGTTGCATTTCAAGTTTCTGAAGTCTTATCTCATGGAGGCTGTGAGCCACAGCATGCACACCATTGTAAATACTTTTGCTCTCTTCATTCATGACCACATCAAATATGTGACTAGGTAATACATCCAAAGAAGCATTTGTTTGACAGTTGTCCAAAGTATGACAATTAATGTCAGAATATGAGCACTTGAAGAAGAGATTCCACAACTTAGGAAGATAAATGTCTTCTGGGTATTTATCAGGATTAACTGTTTGAATAAATTTGGTAAACTGAAAATTCTCTCTATAATTGTGCTTAAAAATTAGGCTCCCATGGAAAGCATCTAACATGAAATAATCAGCTCTGTCAATAACATGATGGTCAATGTTCATGACCCAGACATTCCATGTCAATAATCTTTGCCCAATATTTCTCATTAGACCTTCTAGAGAATCGGTGTCACCATAAAAAATTATTGCATTTGCCTCATCCATATTTTCCCAGAATTTGGCAAAATATAAAGTCCATGTTTCTGGAATCATTTTTACAAAAGCTATGCAGATTCCTTTTCTCTCCATCTCCTCCCTAAAGTCTGAGAGAATTTTATTTCCTTTGTGGTCATCTGGGAGGATGAGACCAACCCATAACCACCTAAAATGAACCATCAAAGAAACGATGGCAAGTGAAAGAGAGGTGTCCTTGGGGGCCATCTGGTAGAGAGAATAATACTGTTCAGGGTCACTCAAAAGAGGATCATAAGGTCCAAAAGTGATCTGAAGCAAATTGGAAAGAAGAAGAAGAATATTAATATCAAACAAAATTTCACTCCTCAAGCAATAGATGATATCAGGAGACTGTTTTAAAGGCACATTCCAGTTACTACCTTTTATAGAAATATTTGTTAGGCTTGCAAGCTTCAAGGATTTACTTGGCTTCATTGACTACAACAACCTTTCTCTTATAACCAAGAGCAATCTGGATTGAACACCATGTGTCTAGGTATTGCTTTGATGTTTGGGTAATTGATCAATCACTCTTTCAGATTAACAGCATCTACAATATGAACAAAGAGAACTAATTCTCAGTTCCCTCAATCCAAATTTTCTCACCTGTGGAAATTTAAAGAGTTGAGCAATTTCCCAATTTGAGCAGATGTTTTCCATGATGTTCCTGTGAGTGCAGCAGTGAAATTTTTCTTTTTACAATTGTAATTAGGTAAATACTTTCTCTGCACAAGAGCTGTGAGCCAAATAAAAGCATTATCTAGAGTGTACTTCTCAGTGAATCTGATATTGTAAAAGTCAAATCCAAGAGATATGTTGGGTAAAAGGTTGGGGTTCCCATTGATCTCCTCAATGGCAAATAGCAGAGCAAGAATATACTGGTAGTTTTTAAAGTTATACCTATGTAAGTGGCATAAAAATCACATAAGAGGAAGATCAAATATACCACACGCATCTACATATTCAGTACAGCAAATTTTATAATTTAACTCTGAATCAATAAAACATGTAAATTAATTTCTTCACCACAAATAGATGAACTAGATTAGGTAAATAGGTTCAGGCAAGCTCTTTTACCATTACTACTCATTATTTATTGATTCTCAAAACATATAACATTTATATTTCATAGGTTAATTCTTTACACATTCCGTTTACAAGTCAGGGATCATTTGATCATTTTTCCCCCAAATAGCACATCTGTTGGCTTTCTAGAGTCTTCACATATGAAAACCAACTATTTTAGTATCAAACCAACCACTTTTAAAAAACAGTATCTTACTTAAATTATATTCTGAAGTTCATTTTGTTTCATGTGGCCATGGTAGCTATTTCTCTGATATAATTTTTTGAGTATAGCAGTATAGAATTACTAGTATCATAGAACAGTCATAGTAATGCCTGCTTCTTTACCTGAATAGATGAGATTAAATTAACACAGCACCATGACCTTTATATTTTTATCATTATGTCTATTTATGGTGTTTCCCTGTGTGAATCTTTGCATTTGTATCTCTTACAAATGTACATTTGTATGAAGGTCAGAGAGTATGAGTTCAAAACAATAGAACCCCAGGTTGATTCCTAGCTATTCACATTACTTATAATAAAATTTAATTATTTGTTTATGTATTTATGTATTAATGCACTTACACCTTTATGCTTTTCATTCATTTGGTGCTCAGTTGTTTGCCTGGTTTACTCAATAGCACACTGTCTACGACTTGACTGTAAATTGTTGTGTATATGAAGCTGATCTTGAATACAGGAATAGCCACCTGTCTCTTTTTTCTAGACTACTTGGAATAAAGTCCTGCATCACCATATTGACTTGCTGGATTTCTTTATTTTCTTATCATATATGACTAGATCTCTACACAGCCAACCTTAGAGATCTCTTGTTTCTCTTTCGTACACTCCATATGATGACTGGATTATAGGCATCTACTCATATCCTTTTGGGAGGTATGAACTTAGTTCCTCACACTTTGCATATTCTACTCTCTGAATCATCTCTTTATCTGTTTAATAATTACCTTTGTGGAAAAAATACATTTAACTCTAAAATGCTTCAAAACCACACTGACAAGAGTATTACTTAATATCTCTGTCAAAGTGAGATATCAGAGAAAATATTCATTAATGTTTCATTGTATAATTTTTTCTGGTCCTTCTCTGTCTGCCTTTCACTGCCTCTACCCTTTTCCAGGTCCATGATCCCCATCCTTTCCCCCACAATGAACTTTTTTTTATAGCAAAAAAAAATTTTTTTCATCTCCCCCAGTGCTTAAAAATTTAGGTCATAAGCAGTGGAAAGAAACTAAGAACCAGAGGTTAACAATAACTTCAGGGAAACAATGAATTGTCAAGACAAGACAGGAGGGAAGTGGTATTTATGATCTCACATTGAATATAATGACATGCAATGAACCGTGAATATTCAAGTGAATCAAAACACCAGCAAGGAAAATGGAGGTCAGCATGAAGTCTCACTGCTATCTAAGATGGAATTCTTCTTAGGGTTTTATTGCTATGAGGAAACAAAAGGAGCATGGCTACTCTCATAAAGGGAAACATTAAACTGTGGCTAGCTTACAGTTTCAGAGTTTTAGTCTATTATCATCAAGGTTAGAATCATGACAGTATACCTGCACAAATGGTTTTTAAAACTTTTTCTGAATGTTTTACATCTTAATCCACAGGCAGGAAAAGTAGCAACTGGAGCACAGTGGCTTGACTTGTTCTTCTCAGATGTGTAGGGATGAGTGCCACCAGAGTGACACACTCCTAACAATTCCATGCCTACTCCAACAATGACACACAATCTCATAGTAATACACAGTAAGGTCAAAACATCTAAACAGAATAGTTTATGGGCCATTTCTGTACAAACCACTACACTCCATTCCTTGATGCTGACAGGATTGTAGCCGTAAAATAGTGCAATATGTATTTAGTCCAATTTAATTTCCCATACTCTAAAATAGCCTCAAGTTTTTTTCTTTTTCTTTTTTCTTTTCAAGACAGGGTTTCTCTCTGTAGCCCTGGCTGTCCTGGAAATCACTCTGTAGACCAGGCTGGCCTAGCCTCAAGTTTTTTGACTTCCAAACTTCAAAGTCTCTTCTGAAATAATGCAACTATGCAATGTAATCCCCTGAAAAGTAAAAATAAAAATGTAGATCACATACTTCCAACATATAATGGCACAGAATTTACAATACCATTTCAAATTTGAGGAAATAAAAGAACATAGTCAGGAAATACTGTAAAAAAAAGCAAGATCAAAACCAAGCTGAGCAAACGCCAAACTCTGCAACTCCATGTCTGATTTAAAAATGTTCGTTACATCTCCAATTCCTTTCATCTCTATTGACTTAAAACACTTCTTTCCATTGAGCTTTTTTCCATTCTCTGTTATCAGTGCCCCTGGGCAGTTAACCCACAGCTCTAGCATCTTCAACATCATGAGACGATACAGGCTTTTCCTTTGGAGTTTGACATAATGACTCCTCTAGGTCTCCTTGCACAGATATCCCTGATATCCTGGCCCTAACAGTTATCCTTAGTCACAGAGAAAGATACTATAACCTCTTTCTTCAATCCTTGACTCTTAATACCAGAACTGCTTGGCTGGTCCTGCCAAATTGTGTTCCATGCTACAGCACTAACATTGCTACTTTGTACAATTAAATATTGATGAGTTTTGTATTCATGATGTTTTCCTTTACTTTCTAAATTCGGATATCCTGAAACTCTGTCTGCAGACAAGGTTGGTTGCCTCAAACTCTTTTTCACAAATAGGAAGCATAGCTGGGTAGAATTTTGCCCAGAGATTTTCACTACCTTTATTTCATTTAGCTACAAGCTTTCCTTTAATATCTGTTTGTGTTTGAACACAGGAATTAGGTCACTGATAGTTTTTAGTACTATTTTTTCCTCAATCTCTACATTATATATTTTTGTTTCTCATCTTTGTACTTTTCTTTATATATTTTCATATGCTTAAATACTAATGACCACATGCCAGAATCAATAGGAAACTATGTTGATATTTACTTTGCTAGTGAAATAAATTCATAGCCCTACACATTAGCTTCAGGATCACTTATTGACCTAAGTCAAAAATATTGCATCATTCTTTTCCAAGAGAAATCTATAGGAAATAGTAATATTCATATCCTCTATGTCCACTTGAGCCAAGATTTCAGAGGTCAATACCTTTTTCCACACTCTTCCTTGGTTGGCTCATTAAGTAGCACTTAAAGTATTCTACTGCTTTTGTAAAAAAAAAAAAATGTTCTAAAGTCAGTTTTCCTCTAAACACAAAAAATTACCCTTCAAAGCAATGACTCTTTCTCTAATATCAACTTCTCTCTTCCTTGTGTTGGTGCATGTGTAGACCTCCAATGGCAATAACAAGTCTTATGAAGAAAACTTACAGTTTCAGAGATCTTCATTTCAACATGGTGGGAAGCATTGCAGTGTGCAGGCAAAAATGGGCTTGGACAAGGACCTGAGAGTTCTACCTTTTTATCCACAAGCAGCAGAAGTGAAGACCCTGGGCAAAATTAAGCTTCTTAGACTTCTAAACCACTCTTCCATTGGGACACACTAACTCTACCAAGCCCACAGCTACTCCAACAAGGCCACTAAGTATAGGCCAGGCACTCACACACAGGAGTCTATGGGGTCCATTTCTACTAAAAGCACAAAATGTTTCTATTTGATAACTTCTGGAAGAAGAGTCTGATTTCTCCAATACTGTGATTTCTTCTACACAAGTCATAGTTTGGGATGGCCTTATCCTCAACAGTACTAAGGCAACACAAAATGAACTTGATTGAGAATTGTATTAAAATTTCTCAGGAGGAGATTCTCTGAGAGCAGAGGTGATTTGATGATGTTGTAAGATTTTGCTAAGTTACCTTCCTAGAAAAAGTAATGGTTTTCTGTCAATGAACTAAATGTATCCTTAACCTCATACATAGGACCAGAAAGCACAGAAGGAACTTGAGCATGTCTAATAGAGAAAACACAATTTTTATTTGTAGCAAGAATTGTAACTCTGAAAGTTGGGGCTAAAATTGTAAAATAGCTATAAAACATAACACACATATTTTAAAAAGGGCTTGTCCTTTGTGTTTAAAAGACAATAACTACCGTCATTAGCTCCATTTGCTATACAAAGATATCTTTTGTGAGGAAAATCACTTTAAGATCTTAATGATTAAGTTAACCTGTTTGAGAAGAAGTCATGAGGAAATATTTTTGTGGAGGTTCAGTCCTGTGTTACCAGGGATTGCCTGATTCAGCTGTTGGACAGTTCTCCATTGAGAAATGGATTGGTTGTCTGAGGCTGTTGAATTACCTCTATTGTTTGAGGTGCCTGAGATAGGTTGCTCACACAGTTTTCCTGGTTTGATAAGATTCCTGTATTATCAGGGGTTAGAATAGCACCAGATAAGGCAGTGCCATTCTTTTAAAAGCTAGTTTGACATTCTTTAGATGAGTGGTACTCATTCAGACCAGGAGGATGCCCGGTTGGATTTCTGCTCTTAGTGGGGCCAAGAGTATTAAAATGCATATCACCTCCTGACATTCTGTGACATTGTTTGTTGATATGTCCAAGCTTGTTATTTGAATAATTTTGTAAGCCAAGTCTGATTAATTAAATTGTTTCTGTCCTTGATTAGTAATATTGTGGATAGTGTTCTGGCCTTGTGAGGTTGTTGTTATGTTGTAACCTTGAAAATATGAAGTAGCAACCTCAGCACATGATTTAAATAAATTTCCAGATTTT
>JADRCD010213084.1:0-42739 GCA_019843815.1 Montemys delectorum
CCTACAGTTTACTCATCAAAGCCACATCATTTGAAGAAACTTAAGACCAGGGTCATAAATACAATTTATGAAGTCACTCAGCAACTGGAGAATGTTTTCAGCAGATTGGAAAATTAGATTGAATGATGTATCAGAAAATTTGGCAGGAAGGCCAGCTGCTGAAAATGCAAACACCGTGTATGAAACGGTGTGGATTTTAATTTACGCCTTATTTACACAGGATTTGGAATATGTACATGGCCCTAACTGCTAGGGTTAAAATTTCTAAGAACTTGCTAAGCATCAGAATCTGAAGCAACACAGTCAGAAAGACAGAGATATGTAACAACTACAGGAAAAAATCATAGCTCAATTCTTAGATGTCTTAGTGTGGGTCTCTTTTGCAGGAGGCAAAAATTGTGTTTTAATGTCATAGTTTGATTTGCACACATACTATTAGCGAGAGATGGGAATAATTTAATTTTATATTATAATTTATATTTGTATAAAACGTTACCTCTGAGATACTCATACTCATTGTCAGCTGACATAGTGTCAGTCAGGATGATTTCTCAGTATCTAGCTGAGATCCAGGCTCTTTGCAAGTCATGGACCACAATGTAAATCTTGACTCCATGGTCCAGTGAGCTGGTTATAAAATAACAAGGAGACATGTGAGAAAGAGGAAGTCCACTCCCTGAAAGGTGGGCTGTAAATATAAAGTGCTGCATATCAGGCATGAACATGTTATTGAATTTTTGATATACCCCCTTTTGATTTCAGAACATTATATTAATAAAATAGGGAGCGATGGCCTTACTTACTTCATAAAATAATCTTTCATTTCAAAATCACTGGCTTGAATTCTCAGATTTAAAGATTGTAATAATATTAATATCTCCCAAGATAGCAATGTCTCAAAGTTATTGGATAGCATGAGGGGGTGGCTCTCTAGATAGCAATCTTATTTCAGTACCTCCCACACAAATAAGGGATTATTGTTAATTAGTGCCTTTTAGGCAACCTCGGCCAAAAAGCATGTGGTTAGGCCAAGGACTAAACTGCACAGGCGCAGAGCTTGCTCTGTCTATGCCTTTGGTAAAGGAGAGGCTGATTCGGCAAGTAGAAAACTACACAACTTAACCTCCCTCCCCAGTCTACCTGAAATAGAAAGTGTAGGTAACAGGAGATGGAGAGATTCATTTTCTTCTCCCTCTTTCACAAAACAGAGACACAGAGTGAACCAATGTGCTAACAGCTGTCCTGTGTGGTCCTCCTATTTTTAACTGATGGCCTTACAAGCTAGTCACCAGACTCATAGCGAATCTAAAGTCTTCATGACTTGGAAATAGAAGATTCCATTTTGGTGATAATCTGATGTCACTCTTCACTATTGTCCCCCACATACTGGTCCACTCACCTCACACAGAGAAGGGCTCTCCCTCTGCCTTCAGGATTTGCATCTGCCTCTCCTGAGACTAGCTTCCTAAGAACCCAGATTTCTGCTGCTGTGAGCATCTACTGTTGTATTCTTTTAAGGCCTAAGCCATATTTTATAGTTTTGTAAAAATTTTCACAGAGGGAATGGAAACACTACTTTTAGTTCTCATTGTTTACAGATTGCATTATTCTTTAGTTGATAAGCATTAAAACACTATATTCAAGGAGTGTTCTTTTTGTGGCCATTAACTGAAATAAGGACCTTGGCTAGAGTTATCTGCATATTTGTTCAAATAAAGTGAATTAAGTTTTAGAGCCCAGAAATGCTGTGATGTAGATACAACTGTATTAATTTGAAGTCTTTGGGCTTTTCCAAGCAATTTCAATCTCTCTGTAATTTTTGTGCTCAAAATGGTCTCTATGGATTATGGTATCTACTTCTGAACTTTTTCTTACCTGCCACTATACCCATCTGGAGTAGTTTATAAATCATGGTTGGTAGGCACCTGCTTGTGTGCTCACCATGCCTGTCTCTAGCTCTATGTATTGCTAAAGTAAAATCTTCATGAAAGAGAAAAAAAGCCCTTATAAAACTATATTCATACTATAATTAAAGAAATTTGGTATTTTCCAATTTCTGGAATTCCAATTCATTATAAAAATTGGGTCTGATGTATGAAATTAACTTCATGATCTACTAATAACTATGACCCATTTGAAATGATGATATAGATGAAAGCTTAGTTTTAATTATTTTATATGTTACATAGGGTAGGAAATTTATGTAACTTTTTGAAGTATACAGTTATTTCTTGGTGATTGCTGTTTTTGAAACAGTGTCTCAGGTAGCTCAAGCTACCCATGAGCATTCCAGGTCTCTGTCCATGGCCTCGAACTCTTCATCCGCCCATTTCTACCTCCCAAGTTCCAGAATTACAGGTTTGTGCCATCATGTCCAACAATGATTACTATCTTAATTTCAGCTTACCTGAAAAACTTATATAGTCATTCCATTTTATATAATTATTACCTTTCTTTATATTTCCCTCTATCCCAAATAATTTTAATTATCTCACTTCCTGAAAGTTATTGTTTATATTTTTGCCTTATGTATGAGAATTTATTTAGCAAAGTATAACTGACATACTCTGAATATTCAAACCTTTAAATTTAAAATGACTATATTTCAACATGTTTGACTCATTTTCACATTTTACAGATTCTTATTATGTATTTAAAAGGTATGCTAGGCATCACACGATAGCTGCCTTTTAGTGAACCCTGAGTTCATCTCTGTATTGATAGTAGTGCTGTGGGGGAAGTAGAATTACTTTGGTTTTACAGGTGAGAAAATCTGCCCTAGGGAGAGTGATTGATCAGTGTATAATTCGAGTCCAGTTTTGAGCTCAGGAAGCCTGAAGTCAAGCTTCCTGTCATACCGGCTTCGTTCTTAGCCATCTCTGCCATCATGGAGCAGGGTTTGAAAGACACAACCCCTTCCTCAAGGTGTTACAGGCAGCAAATGCAAACCAATAATCCTGTTATGGCGTATAAGTGCCACAGTCCCCTGTGGACTAGACAAGAACAGGTGCTTTCGACCCTGGAGGTGATAGGAATTAATGTGTAGATTTTACAGCATAGCACTGTGGTGTTGCAGAACAGCTCTTGCTTTACTTGTCTCTAAAAACATCTAATATATTTGAGATAGAAATACTCAGTAATTGTACGTTTTGTTTTGTGTTTGGAAAGCACTAATTTTGCTAATGTTATGATAAAAGAGTCAAACTAGTAAATGTGGGGAATGGGTTATCAATAGTTATTTCATAGAACATTCATAGAAACGAGCGACAACCAGGGTCTAGAACTTTATGAATAAGATAGCCATTGTGCCTGCTACTTGCAGTGTGTATAGACGCTCTGTCTGTGCCCAGAACTCAGTGCATCACTGACAGAGTGTTTGCAAAGACAACCTGCTCATTCCTCTGCTTTTGCTTTTTGATGCTAGTGTGTTCTGAAAATGTTGGCTTTGAATGTACATGTGTAGACCAGTTGTGGTGCTTATCATTTCTTAAGACAAGACAGAGCAAAGGGTAAGGAAGAGTGACATCGGGCTGGTCATCAGATATGTTTGCCTTTACATAGATTCTGTGTGCTAAAAATGGCAGCCATGACAAGAACTGGGCTGAGGATGTTCCTCTATTGGGCCTGCCAGCCTGTGGCTTGGACAGGGATATTATGTTCAAGGCAACATAGGCTCTTTTGGCTTTCAGAATGTTTAAGAATGTTCTGCTGTATGCATTTATCTTGTATTGCATGTATAATGTTGATATGCCAGGTACCATGATCAAGTTTTATTGAATGCACCAGGAAGGAGTTTCTCATGACACAAGTATTTCGTTTGCATGAAGCAAAGTGTCACTGTCAGTAGGTTGAATAAAATGATCTTGAGTGCTTCAAGAGACAGACTTTAAATATGTGGCCTGCTCGGGCCTGCTATAGACTCTTTAGCCAAGATAAAACTCCCTCCCCGAACTGTAATGAATAAGTATTTTCTTAAAGGTCTATATTCTCCATATCACTAGCTCATCACCAAGCACAAAATATAGGGAACTGGCCCCTAGTGACTTGATCTGGTCGGAGACAGATAGTTTTTATAGTGGCCAATGTAAAGGAGGATGAGAGGTATAAATGTGAGACTGCACCTCAGTCCAAAGGAGGGCTCTCTGTGCTCATATGCCTACCTTTGCAGTGCTTTGAATGGTATATCTCTGGCCTTTAGGAGATACTTTTATAAGTGCATTCTTATTTGCAGAGTACATGAATTCCCTGTAGGTGTTCAATTCTCTCTAACCCATACTACAAAATATGACATGCATAGGCTGTCTTTCTCAATAAAGACATTTTGTAATAAAAGAAATTTTATTAAACTAATGTAATAACGACATCTTCTTTGAGGATTTAGCACATCATTTTTAATAATAAAAATCGAATTGCCATTGTTGTGCCCAGTATAGGTTTTATTCAAATCAGACTAAGTACTTTGGCTTCATGGCTCAGCAGAGCTCTGGGAGTTGGGGGTAGGGTGAATATTTTTAGCATTACACAAATGACTTTCAACAGCCAGAATCATAGTACAGTTGTAGGTTATGGAAAAACCTGTTATATCTGTAAACAGTGAGAAATGCCTCAGGAGCATCTAGAAAGAAATGAGGTGAGGGAGAGAGCTCCATCAGGAAGGCCAACTTTTAAACAGTGGATGCCAGTAGGAGCCACCTACATGCCCCTGGCTTCACTGCTCTGCGGAACTCCTAGGGAACCTCCAATGGGTGAAGAGTTTGCTATGTAGGATCAGACTAGGAATTTGACTTTACCTGGCTTCTTAAGAGGGCACTGATGTTAATTGGTTGTAAAATAATAATAATAATAATAATAATAATAATAATAATAATAAGCCTTCAAAAAGGATAGTGAAATATGAACAGCACAGAGAGGACCTTCTCTCCCTGTCTCTATTCCAGGAGAGTGGTCATACACCTGGGGACATAGGAGAGTGGCCCAAGTCCCCAGAAAGCCTCCTCTGTCTCTGCCTTTCTGTCATGTTAATCTGGAAAACAACTGGAGTAAGCTATGGATTGGTTTGGGGATCTTGTTTGTTTGTTTGTTTGTTTTCCTTTTTGTCTTCAGATTTTTTTAAAACCTTGCCATTGCTTATGACATCATCTGCTTCAAACAACATGCCATTGTAAACACATACTTTCAGAATCACTGTGATATATTCTTGAATCATACGTTTTCTAGGAGTTGTCACTTGATTTCTGGAAGGGTTTGCCATCAAATACTCTGTGCAATGTATTGGCCTTTCTCAGAGTTAATGAGTAAAGCATGCTGTGAGGAAATAGGGCGTGTGTTTTCTGACACTCCCAGTCTCTGTATTCCTAAGTAGTATGGCCTGGATGGGTTTCCTTGCAGCACAGTTCAGCACCACACATGAGGGGCTAATGTGACCTTCTCATATCTGCCCTTGCCAGATTGGAGCCCAGACTTTGAGACTCTTTGCTGTATGGCCAGTGAGTTGCTTTTATGGATTGAGTTACCTCTCTCTGTTGGAATAATACATAAACACCACAAGTTGCCTTTTTTGTCTCCCATTTCAATGGCCACAAGCAGCCACATATGTAATTTATAGGGATGGAAACAGCCTCCAGCTACTTTGATTCTTAGACAAACACCAGGCTTTGGCTCCTCCACGTCCCCCTACACACCTGGTGTATATCACTTTAAAAAATAAATTATGCCTCATTAAATTACAATTAAGTGGCATCATGATCATTTGTTTTTCTGGAAGGAAGATGTTTTGCATATTGAAAGCCTAATTTGTTGCAGGTGACAAAAAGGCAGAGCACATTATCTAACATCGCTTCATTTTGGGGGCAGTGTGTGCTGTTTGGTGTGTGTGCACACCAGTACCTCCGGATCTTATTAATGTGCATGGTCATTGGCTCTTCAGAAGGTCTTATACCACTGTATCAGTCTTTCACCCAAGAAAGCACACTTCCCTTACTTCCCTTGCTTGTCTGGAAAAAGCGTGGCCTCTTTTCTTTCAGATGTTCCTCTGCTGTCTTTCCCTTTCCTGGCTGTACCATTATCTCTCCCTGCAGGTGCTACTCATATTTAAAGATTCAGTCAGACCCTATTTCACCACCTCCACAAACCCTGCCCCTCCAGTCCCACAGTTAGCAATACATCTTATTTTGAACCAAGATGGTACTAGCAGTATTTGGAATGTATGGCGGTTGTCATTTTTTCCCTTTTTCTTCCTGTTTCCCTCTCATCTCCTAACACTCACTCCCCCTCCTCTTTCCACTCCTCTCCCCTGCTCCCTCCCCCATTTCTCTTTCTGTTTATCTTTCTTCCCTTGTTCCTATTTGGGACAGGGTTTCACTGCATGACCCAGGGATAGCCTTGACCTCAGGACCTTGCTCTGCCTCCTGAATGCTGGGCCAGTGGTGTGCCAATAAGTACAACCACAGCCCACACCTTTCCCAGCATGCTCCTATAAAACCTTGCTCCCATCATGCAGAGAACTCTGTGGAAGCAGGATCTTTTTCTTTTTGTCTTTTTACCCTTTCCTGATTTTTTTTAACCAAATCATAAATAAGAAAGGAATTAACAGAGCTCTTATTCTTTGGGACAGTTATGCTAGGTTTAGGGTTTCCCTCAACAGTTGACAGACGATGTCTGGCTTAGTGTTTCTATAATTTTTTTTGTGTGTGTGATCTATTTAGCCTAACTCTAGAAATGTGCCAAAAATTCTGAAAACCACATATAAAGAATAATTGTTCAGATCCATCCTGCTCTATGGGAATCTGCACAATTCTTTTTTCTTTTGTCAATTTTTTTATTGATTTAAGTTTTATTGCATTTTGATGAGAAAAGATACATGATTTCAATTTATCTGAATTTGTTAACATTTAAAAACATATTTTAAGTAAATAGAATTAAATCACATTCTTTTTTCCCTTTAGTACCCCAACTCCTCCCAGAGACCCCCGTTCAATACCTACAATACCTTTTTTGTCATATCATATTCCTTAAAATTTATAAAATATAACAATAAAAATGAGTATTATAAAAGTTGTTTGATATAAAACAACAATCAATTTAACAGTCTTATGTAGATGCTTGTCTACAGCAATACTGAAAATACATACATTTTTCTCAATATAAATTTTAAATAACTCCAAACATATTAACTGTATATTTTAAAATAACATATCACTACTACTTTTTTAAAAAAATGAACATAAATATATAAAGTCTTTTTGTTTGTTTGCTTTGTATTTAGTAGAGCTTAACATCTTGACTCTTACTGTGGCATAAGCCCAAAATAAGAATAATTTTTGACAATGGATTTCATTGTAATAAGGCTGCACTGCAATGACCCTCACATCACCATCGATTTTACCTCCGTCACAGCTAACCTGAGAGTTGAGAGTTCTGCTGTGCCAAGGAATGAATTGTAGGCACGATTTTTGGATACAGACTTCCTGCTATAGTCAAAGCTATTTGACTTGAGTGAGTGACTTTATTCTCAGGCCACAGAGAACAGGTTACATTCATTTAAGAAATGGTGTGTGTATTAAGATGCTCTATCCATAAAGTCATTCACTAACTGTTTCAATGAACAGTAGTTCTGCTTGGAGTGTGATACAGACATTAGGTAGGTGAGGGTAAGAATTTGGTTCATTGGCTGTGATAATTTGGAAAAGCATTCATCTCAGAGAAAGAGTAACTTATAAAGTCCTCTTCTTCAAACTTGCTACAAGAGTTACAAGTGTCAGGCAAAGCATTCAGTCTCACTCTTTGTTCCTCTCATACAAGCCAACTCCCAAGTTAATTGTCTACATTTATTTTGGCTGTATAAATACTTTTGAAATATGTAAGCTGTTCTGAAAACCATAGTACAGTGTAAAAACATCAAATAAACAATACTACTAATAGAGAGGCTGAGATAGGAGAAGCATGCTTTGAAGACCATTATATGGTTCACAGCAAGACACTGTCACATACAAACAAGTTGAAAGTATATATGGATTGTACAGTATTGGATCTATTTCTCCAGTTACTTAATTAGAGAGACCATTGGATGACAGTCAACAAATTTCTAATTCTTCATATTTTTGGATTCAATCAATTAGGATATGTTGGTAATATTAATTTTCATATTAAGATATTAAGAAAAAGTAATTGTTACTTCCTGTTGTTTTTGTTGTAAGAGGTGGGATTAGGTTTGTGTGGATTTGTTGAAAGATTACTTTCTTGCTTCTTCTAGGGTGTAGTTTTGCTCCTTGTGTTGGTATTTCCCCATCTATTATCCTTTGTAAGGCTGGATTTGTGGAAAGATATTGTGTAACTTTGGTTTTGTCATGGGATATCTTGTTTTCTCCATCTATGGTAATTGAGAGTTTTGCTGGATATAGTAGCCTGGGCTGGCATTTGTGTTCTCTTAGGGTCTATATGACATCTGCCTAGGATCTTCTAGCTTTCAGAGTCTCTGGTGAGAAGTCTGGTGTAATTCTGATAGGCCTGCCTTTATATGTTACTTGACGTTTTTCCTTTACTGCTTTTAAAATTCTTTCTTTGTTTAGTGCATTTGGTGTTTTGATTATTATGTGACACGAGGAATTTCTTTTCTGGTCCAGTCTATTTGGAGTTCTGTAGGCTTCTTGTATGTTCATGGGCATCTCTTTCTTTAGGTTAGGGAAGTTTTCTTCTATAATTTTGTTGAAGATATTTACTGGCCCATTACATTGGGAGTCTTCACTCTCTTCTATACCTATTATCCTTAGGTTTGGTCTTCTCATTGTGTCCTGGATTTCCTGGATGTTTTGGGTTAGGAGCTTCTTGCTTTTTGCATTTTCTTTGACTGTTGTGTCAATGTTTTCTATGGTGACTTCTGCCTCTGAGATTCTCTCTTCTATCTCTTGTATTCTGTTGGTGATGTTTGCATCCAAGACTCCTGATTTCTTTCCTAGGTTTTCTAACTCCACGGTTGTCTCACTTTGTGATTTCTTTATTGTTTCTATTTCCATTTTTAGATTCTGGATGTTTTTGTTCATTTCCTTCACTGTTTGATTGTGTTTTCCTGTAGTTCTTTAAGGGATTTTTGTGTTTCCTCTTGAAGGGCTTCGAGCTGTTTACCTGTGTTCTCCTGTATTTCTTTGAGGGAGTTATTTATGTTTTTCTTAAAGTCCCATATCAGCATCATGAGATTTTAGATATGAATCTTGTTCTTCCAGTGTGATGGACTTGCTATGGTGGGAGAATTGGGTTCTGATGATGCCAAGTTACCTTGGTTTGTGTTGTTTATTTTCTTATGCTTGCCGCCCCCAGCCTCCCCCGCCATCTGGATATCTCTAGTGCTACCTGCCCTTGCTAAATCTGACTGGAGCCTACCCTTTCTGTGATCCTGGTTGTGTCAGAACTCCTCAGAGTCACGCTGTCTCTGGGATCCTATGACTCTGGGATCCTGTGATCAAGGGCTTATTAGAGCACCTGGGAGTGGAGTTTCCTCTGGGTGTTGTGGGACTGGCTGAGGAGTTTGTGCCCAAGGTCTGCTCAGGGCACCAGCCCAGACAGACCTGAAGCAACCCGAGCCACTGAGCTGGCGGAGTTCCTGCATCTACACAATTCTTACACCTCAGACCCAGTCCATGCAGGTACACCTTCTCTTCAGGATTGAAAGCTATTCTGTCAGCTATTCCTGAGAAGGTGACAAGGCTTGTGTAGAAGCTTAGAAGTCAGTCACTATAACGTGTACCACACCTTTATGAGTGTCAACATGTATCCTGTACACAAATATAAGGAAACATTGTATCAGTTGATGAAGTGTTGAAACTGAAAGCTCAGTGATGGAAAATGAAGTTTGACATTCAGTGTTACTTAGGAATGCTGTTTTACAAGAGACAAACATGATTTCTTTTACTTTAAAAATCACCTCAGTTTCTTCCTTTTATCTGAAGATGGCATGTATCATGAGGCAAGCCAGGTTGCATTTACAGGTTGTTGTTTTGTACTTTGAATTATCTTAATCTTAGTGAGGTCCTTCCCAAAGCATCTATTCTCTCCTGGCCCAAGCAGTGGTCTGCCAAGCTTGTAAACTCCCCATTGGAGTTTCCCCAGGGGAAAGCCGCCTCCAGGCTCTCTTTGCTCAAACCTTTTTTTTTTTTTTTTTCTCCAATGACTTCAAACCCAGGAACTAATGTGGAGGGTACGTGCACATTGTGTTACCTGTACCCCTGCAGGCAACATGTTTACTTGTCTTCTGAAAGTAGGCTCACACCACTGAGGAAACTGCTATGTCTCCCTGGAGAAGGCTCTATTGCCTAAAATGAGGCAAATACTTAATGGCCACTTTACTCAACACTGGTAGTATATTTTAATATGGTTACTGATATGAAAGTTTAATAAGCATTATCCTGGTTAATTTATTAATTCCCTTTCATAACTTTCCTATGGATAGGAGTGCACTTTTTTTTTGCCCCAGAGCCCAGGAACTGCACCACATTTTCTATATCTCAGGCTACATAATGGCACTATCCAAGTGACACCTCCTGCTTAGCTGGTTGATAATTAGAATGCCAGATGACATAGTTGTGAAGGCTTTAGAAATATTGATGTGAGATAAATTATTAATTTATGTTCCATTCAAGACAGATTCAATATGATAAACATTTACTCATCTTGATAATTAGTGGGTTGGGTTGTGGTGGTGGTGGTGATGGTGGTGGTGGTGGTGTGTGTGTGTGTGATGATTTCCAACAAAATGGATTCACTTCACATGCATGTCTACAGAGTTTACACCACGACTTTAAAATCTTACTTTACAGTAGTTAAAGGGACAGAAATAGCTAACATGAAAAAATCAAAACCAAACCCTAAGGTCTTGTTCTCTCTAGTTAGTCACTTCCCATTGAAAATGTCCCCAGTGGAAAGGATGCACTTTGGGACCACTGCCACGCTCATGAGAGTTGAGGTGAAGGACTTGGAGCAATGTTGTAAGTTTTTGGAGGCTGTGTATAAAGGAGATACTGGCCAAGTTTGTTCATTTGACACTGTATCTGCAATTAGGTAAATTACTTGACAGAAGCAATATATCCCACCATCCACTTAAAATACAAATGCTGTCTGTCTGTCTGTCTTTTGCTTCAGCAGTGATGTTGACCAGCAACAATCTTCAAGGGTGCTCTGTCTGAGAGAGGGATAAATTTTCCTAGAAGGCTCTCTAGAATGTGACCAATGTAGAACAAGGATCCTATGCAATTTTAAAGTAAAACCATAAAATAAACTCAAGAAACAAATCAAAACACTCAGTGATTTTAATGACATCTTTTTGTTTTGTTTTGTTTTGGAACCTACATAGTCTTTAGATATGGTGTATTAGAACAATAGTGTTTTATATCACTATTTCATATGTAAGAGCATTTGCTATAATATACTATGTGACTCATGAAAATAATTTTATGGAGAAAGAATTAGTTAAACTCTTCCTCTAAGATATTTTGATTTATAATCATAGTGGTTATCTCCATGATGACACTAAAATCTCTTTATTTCAATCTTGAAGGTAGGTAGGGGAGACAAAAAGTAGAATGGCTGAGGAGGAGGGAGACAACCAACTCGTTCTTTCTCTGCATGGTTCATTATGAAAGAAAGCTTAGAGAGTATCAATCTTAGTGTCTTACTGACTTTGGAAATTGGGAGCAATTTAAAATCCACTTCTTTTCTTCATATTATTTTAGAGATGTTTTAAAAAGTCTTTGAAGCAAATCCATTATGAACATTTCAGGTTGCTCAGTTAAAATGGGAAGCAGGGTGACCCAAGGCACAAGTGACTCTTAATTTCAGGAGAATTGATTCATGGAATGCATACTTTCCTGGAAGACAAGTACTCACTTGTTGCTTCTAAAAGCATACCGTGAGATCCCGATTGTCCTCTAATCATTTTAGCAGTAGGATATTTTTACACATACCACCTACCTTGTTCTTTCCTTGAGCACTTATGTGCATGCATGCCCACATATTAACTAGCACACAGCTTTCCCCACAAACCCCCCACAGTCACACATACATATACACACACAGACACACACACAGACACACACACACAGACACACACACACACACACACACACACACACACACACACACTAACATTTCTTCTAGCTTCATTATGTGGTATATTTTATCCCTATTCACATTCTGACCTCAAGCAAACACGTGTGTTCCTTCCTAGCTATGTTTGTGTAGGCACTTCTCCCAAGTATTAGGATTCCTCTAATCAAAATAATGTGACCTCCAGGTTCAGAGCTAGCAGACGGCATACTGTTGTAGTATAGTCATTTTGTGTGATCTTTAAAATAGGTTTATTTATGTGTCTCTGTGTATGTGTATGGTATGTTGTATATACACCCATGCATGTGCATGCACGTATCACAATGCACATGGTTGCAGGAGTCAATTCTCTCCATGCACCATGTAAGTCCCAAGAATCAAACCGAGGTCATCAAGCAAATGCTTTTTACCCATTGAGCCATCTTTCCAGCCCCTGTGTGGTGTTCTGAATGACGATTATACCTCCTTGAAATGTTGGTAATTCTGTGATGTGCCTCCCTATAAATGGCAGAATTGCTATACTACAGTACAATATAATAATTTATATGAAAATGCCCACTATACCCTGCAGACTTATGTCCAGCCAGAACATGTTCTCCTTACAGCCACTGCTGTTTTATATGTGAGCTGCATCTCCTGCACTTACATTAATTCCCCTCAGTGCAAACACAGTTGGCACCAGCAGGGCTTTACCACAGTTCATAGAAGTGACTTTTTTGTGACTTTGGCTTGCCCATGTGTTCAAAGTACAGGATTAACATCTTAGCTCTTCTTGCAGGAACAGTCCTAAACCCTCAACTCACAGTGCCCTGCAAAAGGATAAAAGCTCAGAATCTGTGTGGTCATTCAACAAGTGCTTGCCACAGTAATGGATCTGCCTCTGTCTTGATATTGCTCTAGCTCGGTGGTTCTCAACTTTCCTAATGGTGCAACCTTTTAATAGTTTCTCATGTTGTAGTGACCCCTATCCATAAAATTATTTTTGTTGCTACTTCATTACTGTAATTTTGCACCTGCTATGAATTGTGATATAAATATCTCATCTGCAGGATATCTGATAGGCGATTCCTGTGAAGGGTTATTTGACCCTAACAGGGTCAAGACCTGTAGGTTAAGAGCTATTTCTCTAGCTTGTCTCCAACTGTCCTCTTGGGCCATGCTGTTTTACTAGAGTATCAACAAAACCTTTGTGAATTCTGTGTCACTAGAGTACACTGAAACACTGCTTTTAAAAATCCCTTATTTAGTTGAGTCACAAATTCAGAGAACATCAAGTCCAACAGGACATCAGAGCTTATCAACACTATAGTTAGAGCATGTCCCGATCCCTAGCTAATGTGACCATATTTTCATCACTTGAAATTAGAGCTTCCCATGTGGGTACCCCCCATAAAAATCTGGGATGCCTCATAGTACCTATGAAAGCATAACTACAGTGCGTGAAGGCTGAGACATTATCAGAGTTGACAGGTTACGTTTGCTTTCTATTCCTCATCCCCCTTTACCTTAGGAAACATCAATAGTGAAATCAGTGTCCGGTCATACAGAAATTCAGCCAAACTTTTATTATTTTTTTTAAATCGATGTAAATCTCCCATGCTGTTTAAATGTCGGAACTAAATTTACCAAACTTGGCAGATTCATAAAGCTAAGCAGGACTGCCAAGAGTTCCCAGTTTCAAGCAGAGAGAGTTCTAACAGCTCCTGAAATACTTGCTGGAGGCACCTGGTGGTAATTGCAGCTCCATATTTCCTTCTGAGCGCCTACCTTGCTTGCTGGCATTGGCACACATAGGATTATTACAGCGATGATGAGGTGGCAGAATAGAAGTCCTAAAATAAGGCACGGCCCCGGAAAGGGAACACATTCATACAGACTCCTAAGGAATTAGACATGTTCCTGATATCCTCTCAAGCTGGTTATACCAAACAAACAGAGGTGTGGTTGGGGAGGAAGATGGAAGCCATGCCCATAAATCTGTAGACATGACTTTGCCTATTTCTTCCCCACTCTCCCAGGGGTTATTGTCAGAGATACTGCGCAAAGAAGAAGATCCCAGGACTGCATCTCAGTCTCTTCTAGTAAACCTGAGGGCCATGCAGAACTTCCTTAACCTGCCTGAAGTGGAGCGTGATCGAATTTACCAGGATGAGCGAGAGCGGAGCATGAACCCCAATGTGAGCATGGTCTCCTCTGCTTCTAGCAGTCCCAGCTCCTCCCGAACCCCACAGGTGAGCTGTCTGCTCCAGACTTCACATACAAACCTCTTACTTCACATTCTGTTTTTCCTTGAAAACCAAGAAACATAGTTGAACAGGTCAAAGGATCTAGCCTCTGGCTGTCTCACAAGGTAATCCTGTGCTGTGGAGGTGTCTTACTCCCTTCTCTTTAGGATAATCCCATTCTTCCACCTAAGTGGGTGAGGGGACAGGGCAAGGGTAGGAGGTGAGTTCCTGTCTATTACACAGTTTCAGAAGAAGAAGTGGGGTTCCTGTGGGAGTATGTTTGTATAACAACTGCTTTATTTTCCCTACATTGCTTGTTTATTTTTCTGCGGGTGGAGGTGTGGTTGAGGGCAAGAAACAGCAGTTCAGATGCTGCCATGAGCAATTCAGGAAGATAAAGTGGAGGGCTGGAGAGATGGCTCCGAGCTTAAGATTGATTATCATTTTTGTTTGTAATTCCGGCTCCAGGGGGATCCTACACTCATGTGCACCTACCCCACCCAGACCCCCAGGAACAATAAAATAAGAACTTTTTTCCTTTTTTTTTTAAAAAACATGGTGGAAAAGTTCTGTGGGGGGTGGGTGTGGGTGCAATAGCTGGGCCAGAGTGATTGGTCCTGGTGACAGGAGGCCTCAGTTTTCGTCACTCTAGGATTTGGGAATTTCTGGCCTCCCTCTCTGCACACTTCTAAAGTGTTCAAAGCTCAAAGTAGGCAGGCCACATTTCCAGTTCAAATGCAAGCTGCTCATTTCCACTTATTCCCTAGTTCCCCTAAAATTTCCCTACTTTGTTGACATAAATAAAACCATTTCACTCTCTGGTTCTCTGGATTGCATAAATTCTGAGTGATGGTTCTCAAAGCCAAAGGTTAATTGGAGCATACCTATTTGTGCAAAACTGAAAACTGGGTACATTAGAACTTTTTTTTCTGGTAAGACTGTTAGGGCTTTCACAAGTATAGTGTCATTCTCTTCCCAGGTATCGTGATTCTATGTTAGCACCCTACAGTAGATTTGTAATTGTGGACCACCTTCTGTCATGCCCTGCCAAATTGCTTTACTTGTAAATTATGAGTCACACTTACTCTTAAGGTCTCAACTACTTACTTTGGACATCTGCAACCAAGCCTTTTAATTTATTTCTCTTTAAATATCAAAGAATACATAGTGAACTGTTGTTAGGACATTGACAATTTGCATTAATATTGATTACTAGTAAATTCAGTAGTACTTTTACAATGTTTAAAAGGATGTTTAGCTATTATTGGAGTGTCCAGTCACACTTTTTACTCTGTGTCCCACCCCCAGCCCCGCCCCCAGGCAGCTAGCTCTCTTGGAATAAAGCCACTTGTACTTGTTAGGAAATGGCACAGGTCAGTTTGTTTTGTTTTCTGTGTCTTTGTAATATTTTTCTAACAAGATTGTATCAGTGGCACCTTTCCAAAGCCCTGATCACTTCCAGAGCCCGAGCAGCTTAACATGGCTTCACATTAGGACGTTTTCCTTGTCTGAATTAGAATCCAATCTTGAAATTTCCTAGATAAAGCTTCCTTTATGGATAAGTACAGGAAGTTATGTATTTAATTTTACTGCTTTTTTTTTTTTACTTCTGAAAATACATATGAAATATTCAGGCATACTTTTGAGGATTATAATCCTAGAACCACGCTAGTACTTTCATTACCATTTTATTCTGTATCTGTTGCTGAAGATTGGGAAATGAAAGTTATTTGAAACTTTCAACATTTCATGCGTATCCATGTGTCTATATATTTAAAATTCGCTCTGACATATCTCAATAATAAAGATGCTTTGCACCAGGCAGTGGTGGCGCGCATGCCTTTAATCCCAACACTTGGGAGGCAGGGGCAGTAGGACTTCTGAGTTCGAAGCCAGCCTCATCTACAGAGTGAGTTCCAAGACAGCCAAGGCTATACAGAGAAACCCTGTCTCGAAAAACCAAAATAAACTAAACTAAAGATGCTTTGTACAAACAACAGCAGCAGAACACAGTGATTCAAGACTGCCGTCAGCCCTTAAGAGTTGGAGATGGGAGGATCATAATTCACAGTCAGTAGTTACAAGGCAAATTCAAGGCCAGCATGACACCCTGTTTCATAACTGGAAAAAAAGGATGCAAATTTCTACAGAGCTCTTGTTTGAGGGTGGATTTGAGAGAGAACCACACTGTCCTCATTTGGAGGAGCAACTTTGTACACACAGGCAGTTTTACACAAATCATTTCCCAGAGTCCTCCAACACTTTAATTATCCACTTATCAATACATTGAAGATGTTTCCGATTTGATATTAAAGTATTGTGAGCATTCTGCATGATTCCACCATTGCTGGTTTGTGGTGACATCCTTGTGTTTCCAGTGAGGAAATGGGCTTCTCTGGGCTAAACAGCTTGTATAAGTGAGTACGCATGGCTGCGTGGTAGAGCGGGAATTTGAACTGTAGTTACACTGATGCCAGAATTCAGAATCTTACCCATGCACCACAGTTACCACTGTGTTTTAGCCCTAAGTGTTCAAGTGAGGATTTAAGCAATGACGCACACCGGAATAGTGATCGACAGCTGAGAAGTGTTCTATCATTCTCTTAGGAGCAAGGAGGGTGCAGTGGATGAGGTACATAATTTGACTAGAAAGAAAGAATCTAGAGGATTGAGATATTGTGGGAAGAGGATACTTGCCACAGCAACCTCCCCAGTGTGGAGATGGAGTAGCATAGTGAACCCATCGCTCTTGACGTCTAAAGTACCCGAGTTCAAGGTGTTCATTGAACACCTTTACTACTATTATTTCATGGCCTTTATTCCAAGTTAAGACTTCTGTCATTTCAACTCTTTTACCTGCAAATAAAAACTCGGATAACTCGCTATTGGATTTTTATGAGAGCTATGCGATAAAACAGAAGCTACCGGTCTTCCTAAAGTGCCTGGCACACGGAAGTCCATAAATTACAGTCACTATGACTTGGCAGTAACTAGTAAAGAAGTTGGCATGGGGAGGGCAAAGGAAGATGGTAAATGCCACCGTGCTCTCTTAGGAAGCCTCACTGGGAGCTTAGAGCAGGCAGGCCAGGCTTAAGACACCCTTGCACAAGTCAGCCATGTCCCAACTGCACGCTGTCTTCCATCAGACCCGCATAGTGGCAGCCTAGCGGAGGGAGGGGCAGCTCAGGGCACCGACACAGCGAGAGTTGTGATTTACAGGCATCATTCTTGTTAGGGGATTTTAGAGTGAGTGAGGACACAAAGAACCAAACTTAGGCCCATTTGGTCAGGAGTGCCTGTGTGCCCAAGGGAGGGGCTGACTTGTGCCTGAGTTGTGTTGCTAGGGTTAGGAAATATCTGCTCGGACCTTCCAGGTGGGCAGCTTAGGCATCAGACTAAGCATGGCCTCTCTTGCGGTCTTTTGGACCAGGTTGAGTGGGATAGTTTAGGGTATTCCTCCTACCCCAGGAAGCACACCTTCTGCCTTGTCCTTCATTTGTCTCTGAAGCTAATGGGAAATCATTCGATTAAAACGCGCGCAGCAGAATGCATGAAGCCACAATATGAGTTTAAGGAAATGAAAGCTGCTGATGGAAGGCATCTGAAAGCTGAATTGTATGAAATGAAATTTTGTTTCATTTCCAGTGATTTCCTAGGTGAAATTAGGTGACTATCTGGGTAGCATAATGACGATAATGACAGGAGCCGCACATACTCAAATAACATACATGAAGCCTTAATAAAGAGCTAGAGGTACTCGTGGGAGTGCATTAAATTGAGTAATAATTTATTATTTAGAGACCTCTACCCGTTTACTCAGTTTTTTTTTTCCCTTTTGTAAGGTGTGTCATGTTTTACAAAGAAAAAGGTGAGTGTGTTCTGTGTGCTTGCTTGTAGGTAGATGTCACACTTTGGTGTGCCCAGGGTTGCCGTCCTACCTGGGATCTACCAGGGTACTGTGAGGGGAAGCAAGAGCTGACAGGAGTCTGTATGTCCTATAGGAATGCATTGCAATTATTTCCAATCACAATTAACCTGATTAGAATAATGGACAGGAAGTGTCCCTCTGTAGCTAATGTGGTTTGGCATCAGCTGACTGAAACCCTCTGATAATTTCTGCACAGATGGTTGCTCTGAATGCAGCACTTTTTAAATTATTATTTTCATGGTCTCTTGGTAGGCCAAAACCTCGACACCGACAACAGACCTCCCTATTAAGGTGGACGGCGCCAACGTCAACATCACAGCTGCCATTTATGACGAGATCCAACAGGAGATGAAAAGAGCCAAGGTGTCTCAAGCCTTGTTTGCCAAAGTGGCTGCAAACAAAAGTCAGGTGAGTGGTTTTTGGGTTTTTTTTTTCTATATTTTTTTTTTTAAGAGCAAAATGGAGGGCTGGGACCACTCTCCTTCCCCTCCAATAAAAACACATCTGTTTTCATAATAATAATAACAGTAATAACCCTTGGGGAGCCCATCATGTTCTGCCTTCTGCCCCATGGCTGTGCTGGAACTCCCATCGGAGTTCAGAGGAGAGACAATGCCAGAACCTGGCTTCATTCTCTTAAATAAGTATTTGATATTAAAGAATAAGGATTAAAATATTTTTTCCTTATTCAAAGCTTCATACACTCATTGATAAATTTTTTTTATCTTCCCTGGGAAGCAATTTTTTAATTAAAAAAAAATTTAGTCTGTGTGTAAGATCCCCTTCCTTGAGAGCATGTTTGACTAGGGCTCGTCACCTTCCTATTCCCACCAGGGGAAGGGCTGACTTTGCTATAATAACTACTTTTGCCTAGCCCCAGAGGCACCTTGTGATTGTCAGGTGTGTCCTTCACGTATTGGATACAGTTGTTTTTCCAGGAGAAAACACACGTGGGGGTTCCAGTATAAGTGCTAAAATCTTTTAGCAGAAAAACATAGATGCTTATCCAGTAAAAGTGTTCAGCATCAGAGCTGCGGGGAGTGCGATGCTCAGGGGAACCCAGCATACAGATGCTTGGCTTCTGTTCTGAAAGCAGCACCAGTTGATGGGATCTTCCCCTCTGCCTCAGTTTGCTTAAGGGGGGCAGCTACTGCCCTAGGTCTGCTCAAGGGCACCCTTCTTTATCCCACAGATAAAGGGTTAATGTAGGGCAGAGGAAATGGAAGTTAGCTGCAGCATAATTTTGGGAGCCCTTTGATTTTGAGCTTGGTTTCCACTGTGTTTTGCATGACAAATGCTTTCATTCCTACATATGCAAATGGCAAAATGGTTTGTCCCCTCTCCCTAACAGATCTGTTGTATGCTATAGTTACTACTAAGTATTATATGGTACCGAGTTACTACTGAGTGCTAAATTACTGGGTATTGCATTTTTATTAAGCAAGAAAGAGTTCAGTAAAAATTAAGTCCTTAAAATGATAAATATCATATTTAGTATATTTAGACTAATTGTTTGCAGGTTAACTTCTTTTTTGACCTGCAGTTTTACAATATCTTACTTTCAGTTTTTAATGAAGAAAGAGAGAGAATACCAAAGGAGTTTGAAGAGGACTGAAATGTTTATTTCCCTTTTTAATTTCCATGTAGTCATTCTTGAAAATGACTCTAACTCCCTTCATCAGCGAAACTAGGGAACCACATTTGCTAAGATATGTATAACCAAAGGATGAAAATCCACGAAAAGAAAACACCATAGAGCCTCCCTAAACTGTTAAACACATAAAAATCCCATGTACCACATGACAAAATATAATGAGAGTTGGAGCTGTTAAACGAAGAAGTTGTTAAATGCTAACGCCACTTGGCAAAACTACTGTGTGTTTAATGGTTTTCCAGCGGGTAATAAGGGGCATATGTGTGAATGTTCAGTGGCAGTAAGAGCTGCACCAGTGATTTTGCAGACCTGACCCTCTCTGTGTCCTGACACACATTTCACAGTTTTACTTGGGCCTTCTTTTATAAGGATAAACTGAAGACCAGGGTCTGAGACCTCTTTTGAAGGGCACACAAGCTTCTCATTGACATGGCACTGTGGCTGTTAGGATTAGCAAGGCCTCCAGCCTCCCCAAATTAATTCAGGTGGCCGATTGAGGGCTGTGTTTGCCAGTTGGCTGTTACCAATTTTGAGGCCTCCCCGAGAAATCAGTAGACCTGATTTCATTGAATCTGGAGAAGTGGTTCTGAGTATTCCAAAGGATGATATTGAGCAAGATATTTGGAAGCCTCTGTTTCCTCAGAAGAATGGTCTCTTTTTAAATTTTTGGACAGAGAACTGTATTGCAAATAGCTGACCAGATAAGTATTTCAGGAATCATGTTTCTAAAAAAAAAAAAAAAAATGAGACTGCCAAATAAAGACAGTTCAGCATAAAAGACAGCCCATCCTGAAGCACCAGCACTCACCCAATAACAGGCTCAGTTGCTTGATTTGCTACATATATTTAAGGTATATTTCTAGTGCAGGAATGACTCTGGGCCAGATTTTACCTCCCTAAGATGCACACATATTTCTTTGGGTTGTGAGAAATGAGAGAACTAGGCTTTCCCTCTTTCCTTTCATTAACTTCTTTCATTCTCTTATTTTTCTCTGAGGGCTTGGGAGTTCTCAGGGTGACTGAGGAGCTTAATGCCTCTCCAGGGCTTTCCGATCATATAGAGACCAAATTAATGAAGTTGTTGATTAAGAACTCTTAAGAACTGGAGGAGACTGGGAGCCCTGAAGCTTCGATATAAGTCTCAGTCCTCCACTTCATTAGAAATTAACTTTAACTAGAACTCAAGCATCATCTAGTAGACCCCTTCACACTTGGTGTGACTTGGCTGCAATCAGTTCTTAAAGCTAGTGTGGACCAGCACCCTATGCACAGGGAAGTGAAAGGTGGAGGCTGCTGAGATAAAGCAAAAGAGGTGATCTGAAAACACCCAGAGGGGACCCAGAGGGCATTGGTGAAATGGCCCTAGTTTGAAGACTTGTAGGGGCTCTCCCTGTCACCCACACCTTATCAGGCCTGAGAGCTGTGCAGCTATAGCCAGAGGGAGCATGGGAGGATCTTCTTCCTCACACAAGAGGACAGAAGGATGCAGGATTAGGACGGTCTCTCTGCACTGCAAGAGCGGAGGAGAACACAAGATGGTGAGCTCTCTGTAGCTAGAAAGAAAAGAGCTTCTGGACACAGTGAAAAGCTCTTCCATCACATTCTCACAAAGCCTGTGTTCTGCATGCAGGTGGTTCTAGCGTGTCTGCTCACAGGTAAGTGGGTTTCTGTGTAATCTGTGCTTCATAGGCACTAGTTCTCTATGTAGACCTGTAAACCTTATTGCTGCATTTCCACTAAAAATGTGTGTTCTGAATTGCCAACTAACAACTTAACAAATTGTAGTTTGACTTGCCTGTTTATTGTCTTAGCTTTGGATCTTTCCCCCACCAATTTGAATTGATTTTTATGTGACATAAGCATCCAATTTCACTCTTCTAGATATGGAGATCCAGTTTTCTAGAACACTTTTTAATGATTGGTTGGTTGGTTGGTTGGTTGGTTGGTTGGTTGGTTGGTTGGTTAATAGGGTCTCATACATAGCTGGCCTTGGACTTTTGATACTCATCCCACTAAACTTCCATCTCCCCATTGTGGTTTTTGGTATCCTAGTTGAAAAATCAGTTTTATATGCTTGCATTTAGTTCCAAGCCCTCTATTCTGTTCCTTCGGGCTATGCATTTGTGTTTACAGCAACATTCTGAAATTCTGACAACTAGCTTTGTAACAAAAGTTGATTATTGGAGGTGCTAAGGATCAACCCCAGGGTCCTGTGTGTGACAGGCAAGTGCTTTATCATTGAGATCTAGCCTCAACTCCTATAATGTAATTTTAAATCAAGAAGTGTGATGTCTCTGACTTTTGGTTAGGGGACTTTTGTAGTTCCTTATAAATTTTAGAATGTATCTCTCTATTTCTGTGAAGAATGTAAGTGGAATTTGTTTGCCTATTTCCTGGTGCCAGAGATTGACTTGAGGTCTCACACATGTCAAGGAGATATCTACCACTGAGCTACATTCCTTGCACCAACCATTGGGGCTTTGATAGGGATTATATGGAATGTGTTTATTGCTTTCCGTAGTGTAGATTTAAAAGCTATGTTGTAAGTTATCTAATAAAGGCAAGGTCTTCATGTGGGAAAGTAAATTTATAAAATATAAATTGTTTTCTTTAGTTTCACTATTGGAGTTTTAGCCTTTATTCTTTATGTTGCATGAGACCAAACTGCCGCCATTTTGTATATATGCAAAAGAAATGACTCGGCATTATTTTAAGGTCACATCCTGATAGCATCCTTGAGAGTGTGTTGGAAATAAATATGTGGCTGTGCTGATGTCTGTGGTATGGGAGGTGCCAGGAAGCCTAGCCAGAAGGTGGGTAACTCCTGGTTGTGTTGTGCCACTTACCCTCAGCAGAAGTAGGCTAAAACAGTGAGTGTGCTTTGCCTGTGCAGCAGAGTCTTTGGGACAGCCCATGGAAGTGGTCCACGAAATCGCAGCATGTGGGCAATGAGCATAGCATTGCCTACACATCAGCGTGGGCCTCTGGTTGCCAGTCTTTCCTTCTTTTGGCATAACCTGAAGGAATGAGAACCTACTGCACAGCATCAGCAAACATTCCCCATGGGTTTGTTTTAATAGCAACCTCATAATAAAGAATTGCCTCCCCGCCCCCCTCCATTTGTTTTATGGTATAAAACTAGTTTTTGTTTATTTGGTCTTTTTGTTTACTGGCATTGTTAACTAGATACCAATGAAAGTTGGTCGCAGTACTTATGAATTTCCCAAAACTGCAATGTCATTAAAGTTGGTATTGGTATTCAACCCTTTTTTTTCCTCTCTTTATTTTGAGTTGACATATTTTGCTGTTTATGGTATGGGTCCTTTGGAAATGCAGGTGTGACTTTGAAGCTAATTCGGCTTCCCTGTTAACGGGCCTTCTCTGAAGGCCCACCAGCCCTGTTGGGAAGAGGTGTGAGCCATGCCGTGGTCCTTCTAGAGAAGAACAAGGCTGTCTAGCTTCCAGACGTGGAAACTGTTTTGTTGTGATATTTTCGCAGGGCCAGGACAAGGAGGAGGAAGCAAGCTAAGGACCTAGGGTACACCATGTGAACTAGCATCCACTGGCGGCTCTACTCCTTTCAAATTGTTCACTATTTGTTAGCTTCCCTCCATATAGTCCTTGTCCTGACCTAGCACAAGCCTTACACATGTCCCTGCTTTCCTAGGCTCTAGAGGTTTGTGTAGCATAAACTTTATCACATCTGCTAGAGTAAGAACACGAGGTAGGCTGAAGTTAAGGTGGTAGAAACATCATCACAATTATTTATTGTTTAGTATTCTAGTAAGGCACATTTTGCTATTAATATGTTTCTAGTATGAACAGAGACTAAAAGGTTTCACATTTGTTCTTCTGTACACATGTGACTGGCGTTTTCATGTATGTATACCCATATATGCATGTGTATGTATATACATTTAAACAAAACAGCAAAGTAAACCTCCATAGACTTGTGAAGTTGAGCATATTCCCATGTATCTGTGGCAGTAGAGGTGACACGTTTTTATGTAATCCCCTCTTGATTTAAGCCCTGCACAGCAGAGGTTAAAGAATCGTTCTGAAACAAAATCTCCATTATTCCCAATTACAGACTCAATCTTTGTAAACACATCCACAGAAATGTGAGAGATATGCTTAAGGAAGCTCAGAGAGAGCTGAGAATCAGTCCCCACGAAGGTTCAGCTTAGGACTTAGCATACAATTTTGGACACTAGAAAAAGCAGCACTCACTCACTTCATGCAAGGTAAAATGTAATTAACCTTGAACTGTAACCAAGTACTGAGAGTACGTTTCTTTTTTTGGGTTTAGATGACATCCTCAGCAGAGATTCACTGAAGTCCTTGACAGGTCTCCCCTGTATTTAGCCTCTTATCTATTTCAGCTTTCTTGATTAGGTTATCTTGAATCATTAGGGGGGTTATTTATTTTAATAGACACTTATTGGATTCATGAAAAGAGAATTCAGTGACGAAGAAACAAGAGCAGAATACTATCTGGCTCATTTCACACTTGAGGAGAGTCTCAACCAGCTGAAGAGAAATCCTTCCACAGTTACACAAGTTTGTTTGGGGACTTTCTGTGCTTCCATTTAGAAAGCGAACTGTCTGTGGTTAATAATATGAATTTTCCTTTAAGAAACTCAGAAAACATTCCCTTTTGGTTACATATGCTGACATTTTCTGTATTGAAGATGTGGGTGAGGAAGTGGCCTGTTAGATTTCTGCGGCAAGAAGCTTGAGTCATTCTGAGGAACTGTTCATTTGCTGAGTTTCCCATTCATTAGAGTTCCTAGAGGGGCAGGAGGGTGGTGCAGCTTCCTGTCTAGTAGCTGGAATTCACTCACCAGCTCTCTCCCAGACACATGAGGAAGGGGGCATGTCACCATGACAAGGCCCTCTCTTCTGGGATCACCCAGCCTTCTTCACCGGGGGCAACTGTACCTTCTTTTGCTGGAGACTAGAGCAAGCCATAAGCTTGTATTCAGTAATGGTTTGTAGTTATTCTGAACTAACACAGCAACTGGAACATTAGGGCTGCTGAGGTGCCTCAAGAGGTGGGGCAGAGAGAACCTCTGGTCTTTAGGACCGACATAGTCTAAGGAGAAAAAGCAGGTCATATAAGTTATCAGCTTCTGACCTGCACACATGTACACACACACGCATGCACACATGTACACACACACGCATGCACACACACACACACGTACACACATACACACACACGCACACACGTACACGCACACACGCACACGCACATACACACAAAGTAAAATATAACTAAGAAATATGTCATGAGCCCAGGATATTTTTTGTCTGTCTGTCTGTTTATTTGAAGCAAAATCCAGACTGTCTTAAGACTTGCCACCCTTCTCCTTCTGCATCCCCAGTGCTGGAATATTATTGCTTTGTTGTAAAGAAAAGGACATGAAGTGAGAGTCCTAACCAGGTGTCTAGATACAGGGAAAATTAGCAAAGTCATACACAGGCATTTCAGTACCATGGACAGGACCGCACACGCATGTCCACTGGAGCCCCCCTCCATCTCCCATAGCACTTAGATCCAACGTTTAGAGATTAAATTCAAACTCAATATCTGATGAGTTCCCACTCAAGCTAGGGCTTGTTAATGTTCTATAAATGCCTTGGTAATTTGAACATTCTCAGCCTGTGGTAGTTAAAAGCTGAAATAGACATTGTCAGTTTCCATTTAGTTTTGACCCAGGAAAACTCTAAGGACTCTGATGTGAGCAGTAACAGAAAGTTCTGACCAGTGCCCATGTAGGAAGTGCTCAAAAGAATAAGAGCAGCTTGTTATATGATCAGCTTGGTGTTAGTGATGTAAGTCATTCTTTTTAGACAACGCCAAACAATGCAGCTCAGGCAGGACGTGCTTCACTCTCAGGTCATGTGGGTTTTCTTTAATATGCAATACCATGGTCTCAATGTGAACAAAAATAGTATCTAGGCTAAATGATGTTCTTGACTTTGTCATACACTACCCCATGCTCCAAGGACTCCATGCTAAATAGAAAAAAGTATAACAGGAAACCAAAGAGGAGTGAATTCTCTGTCTTAACAGTTTAAATGCCTTCAGTGGCTCCCAGAGGCTATAGCATTAAGATGAGGTGTTCACATATTAGAGATGGGCAAATAGACCTTGTCAAGGCTGCCTTTGGAAATTGGTGTACCTCTTCTACAAGAACTGACTTTGAGGTGACAAAATAGTCCCCACATGCTACTTTCTATATAACCCAGTATTGCCAGTTCATGTGCATAGCTCCTACTGTATGCAAGGAGGAGTACTCTACTCAGAAGAGAGTAGATCAAGAAGCACACACAGCCTTGTCATCTACTCCCATCAAGAAGAGGCCAGCCCTACTGATGAAGGTATACCAGACATACCTACCCCTAAAAGGAACACTCCTCACACAGTGAAAGAGTATGTGGAGTGCTTGAGGCTCAGACATGAGTGAGCAAAAAGTTTTCACAGGAGCTTAGGTGAAGCCAGGTCACGAGAGCCTTGAAGAACAGTATCTCCAGGGATTATTGATCTGAGCAGGAGGTATTACACTAAGAGGGTAGCATGGCAAAGCAAGGAGATGGTAATGTGCGTATACCAGATGTCTGCAGGGACTGAGTAATTCACTGTGGCTGGAGAATAAGGTCACCTGGGGAATTACTGAGGGATGAGCAACCTGCAGTGCCTTGTGGTTCTTACTGTCACCTCTTCCAATGCTCTCCACCTGGGGGCTGCTAGTCATTTCCTTCCTGCAACTCGTCAGTAAAACTCTCTTTTCTGAAAGACAGACAAGAGTTACTTGTTTTCCAAAAGGAATCGGTGGGATACTTTTTCAAGTAGTACAGAGTCCTGATACATTTACATGATTTGCTTAGTAAATTTAGTTTGGCATCCAACTCTCTGGGACATGTGGATTGTAAACAAACGATACATTGACTGACCTGCAGAGTTAGAGAGGGTCGCCAGACTTGTTTTAAGGGAAATTTGCTTAAGAGGGTGATGAGATGCTGAAATATAATGGTAATAAATACTCTTTGCTTATTTTCTGAGTGTTTAGAACTCATTAACTCGTTAGCTGTTGGCCAGGAATCAGTCTTTGAACTGCTGCCCCCTCACTGGGTCCCCCTGAAAAGATGCATTCTCTGAAATCATATTCATGGGCTCCGTGTATATTTCCATATGTGAGTTCTCATGCTCTCTGGAAGTTCACTTCTTAAAACTCATTTTGGACACAGCAATGTTTAAAGGAGAAAGCATAGAAGAGTGGTATTGTGTTGTATACTATCCTTACCCGAGCTGGATGCTGACATTGTCCATCCCTTTAGAGAAGCTTTATAGCAGTGTAATTAACAAAACCAGGAGATCAGCAGCTCTCATGAGGAAAATGCGATCCCGTTGCCTTAGTGCTTCTGCTCACGTCTTTTTTTCTTGGCTGCCCAGATCTGTTTGGTGACTTTTATTAGTCTTCACTCTGTAATTCTTCCTCCATCGTCCCCATCTTTCCCCATCTTCCGTCTTTTATGGCTGTGCCTCATCTGAAGAGTGCTGGCTGATTATTGCATCAAGCTTCTCTTGGTTTCAGTTTGTGTGCTTTTTTTCATCATTTGGCTAAGGTTATTATGCATTTGGGCCAAGACCACCGTCTGAGTGACAGTCTGCCCTTTGTGGTATGTCATGTGACAGTCTGCCTTTTGTGGTGCATATTGTGACAGTGGTCATGGTGTCAGTATAGCGTCAGTAGTAAAGTTGGCCTTGACCAATTGGTACTTCCTTACACACTTATTAGCCAATTGGTCAAGGTCGTTTCTTCCTTGTATTTTTGAACTCTGACAGCCAATTACTATCTGCTGTTTATGATAGGAATGAGATAACAGATCCTGGAGATAAGAACCAAGGGACACCACCATTTTTGTGAGGTTCCCCTTTAATACTCAGGATCTTCAACAGAGCAGCTGCTTACTCCTGGATTGCCCAGTCATTTCAGGGCAGGGCAAGCACTGAGAAGTCAGATCTCAGGGCTGCAAATGTGAATGCTGCCTGCCATTCTGAGCCATGTTCACACCCTTGAAACTCACAGAATCCCAGTTTATTAGACTATAAACATTAACTGGACTGACTGAATATTCAGCTAATCTCCAATCAGAACTTAAAATCAGACTTCAGAGGGAAGCCACAGAGGACAGGAAGGAGCTGCTGGGGGCTGGAGATCAGATAAACTGTGTTAGTGTTTGAAAATGAAAATACTTCAGGAATGTTCCACACAACACACAGGGAGCAACAACAAAAAACCTACTTGAGATTTTTAACAGAAAAAGGAGATTTGTTTATTAATAATTCATGAGTTCCCATTGAACATGCATGACAGAAACAGTGCTATTCAATAGAGAATACAGTCATCTGTCACTGTTTTATTTGACATTTACACTTTTTTTTTTTGCCTGATACTGCAAAACTTTCTTGGATGGTATGCAAAAATTATATAAATGAAAAAAAAAAACCCAACATAGGGACCCTGTATTTCTTCTGTGATGGGCTCACTCACAGTTACACAGGTATGGGTGTGTTCATACAAGAGCATGCCACTTCTTTACATGACCATTAGCCACCAGACAAGCAAATATGAGGCCCTGTTAAGAAAAAGGAGCCAGTGTCCAAATGGCCTCCTGGAAGGATGGTGTGAACAGAAAGATGCTGGGTGGGATGAGAGGTGAGGAGAAGGCTAGCATGCAAATGTGCAGAGGGAGCAAGTGAGGAGACAGCAAAATCATGGCCACTGAGAAGAACGTTGACCAAAGAATGCACGACCATTTCAGATAAGAAATAAATATTTACAAATGGCATCACAGGAGTCCTGCTGGTGGGAATATCAGCATTTTGTAGAGCAAATTAGAGCTAGGAGCTCCTTACCACTTTGTGCTAGTGCAGGCTCCCAAGCTTTCTGCTCTGTGGGTTAGTTATTATTTATAAAAATCACAGAACCAGCTGATACATTCATAAGCTAATTATTGAAGCAGCTGGGTACACATGGTGCAATATGGCCAAGGCTGTGAAGTATCACAGATTTCTTGGGGCCTGCTGTGGTGGGGGGTGCACTGTTGAAGGCTCCCTCCCTTAATCTGATCAGCCAAGCAAACACTTTGTGGGGAAACTTGATTAATAACCCTCTAAATACCATGAATGTGCTTCATCTTCCAAACTAGGTTCCCTTAAACACGCCATTAGCTCAGCCCATCAGGGATTTGAGGAAGTTCTCTGCTGCCCTAGGAACAGGGCCTTGCCGGCTACTTCCTTATGCCAGAAATTAATTTGGTTTGCTTATGTCTGTACACATGATCACACTTGTGTCTAATCCACTCCCTAATAGCTTCAAGGTCAAGACCTTGCATGTCAGTGGGCAAATTGAGCACTACACTTCTTAAAGACCGATGGCAGACAGCACACAGTCCATAACAAGCCTGTAGTGTTGTCCTAAGTGAGTGTAATGAGCACAGATTATAACAGCGCATATAAATCACACGTGGCAATGGATGCTGCGAGAGACATTCCAAGTGTCCTAAGTGGAGACACCACTCAGCTGTCACCTGTCTTCCTTCAAGCTGCGGCTTCCCACAATGCAGTGCGCCCTTGAAGCAGAACAGCAGGTGCTGTCTTCCTTAAGGTCTGGCTATCTCAGAACTTCATCTTTTAACAGATGTAGGTTTTTGTTTTTATTTTCCATTCAGCGATTGGTCTCCATGCTATTGCCTCCCCTGGGAGATGTTAAACATACCTGTTTGAAACATTTGAAAGAGTTCACTAGAGACTTAACTCAGATCTGTGAAAAGGCACAGAAATGGGAGCTTAATTTTTCCACAGATGGCTTATTTTCCATCTCAAGAATTCTTTCCTTTGTATAAAGAACCCCCGAGAAAACACTTTGGGACCAGGAGATTTTTATTAAAATATAATTTATTTTCTGGTAGTGATAAAAATTTATCTTCATTTTTCATGTGCATGGCACTTGAAAATTAACCATTACCTGTCTCTTGAGTTATGGGGGAAGGACTATAGAAGTACTTGGAAAAAAAACATTTGCAAGCAAATAGTAAGATACCTTGTTTCCATTCTTCCTAACTCTCTAACTCTCCCAAGCTCCCAGTTTATTGCAAGAAAAGATCAGGTCTGCGCAAATGTGGCCTCTCACTTGTAAAAACAAGGCAGTGTTGTGTTACAGATTAGTTTATAAATCCCCAGTGGCTTCACAGTTCAGTGCCCACAGCTGCTGCACACAGGCCTGGGTTTTTGTCTCCTCTCCTGCTGCAGCCGGCAGTTGAGGGGGGAAATGGAATGATCAGGTTATTAACATGGAGGCCGTGAGGAGGAGGCTGCACAATGAGAACAGCTGGTGTTGCTGTCTTGGCTGATGCAGCGGAGATAATCAAATCTTGCCTTTTTTTGGGTAAAGGCAGAAGACACAGTGGAGAGTTAGACAAACAACAGCTTATGATATTATATGGGGTTTTTATGATGCGTGTCAGGAGCTTTCGTTGGCTTACAAGTGATGATGGAGAGTATGTGGAGCCTTGGGATTTGTTTGTCACAAAGTCAGTTATGTTTATGCACCTTTTAAGAAAAAAAAAAATTCTACCCTTTTGCAAGAGATGAATTGTGGGACAGTTCTTGGTTTTAAAATTAGCGACGTAGCTTGGAAGTGATGGGTTAGAAAGCTACTGGGTAAAATATTTTGACATGAGTCAGTGAGCGATGTTGACAGCCTCTGTATTATTTTCATATAAGCCATCATTTGCATTGCATTTCCTTCCTCTTGCAGTTGTAAGAGAAGGAACATCCGGATGGCAGAGTTGGGACAAGGCACTTGCAGGTGCAGGCTGACCCACTGTGTCCCTTCCTGCAGGTGTGGCCATGGAGGGACAGTGATGGCTAAGGGGCTCTGAGCCCAGTGTGTCCACAGTTGAAGCAAATGCACCTTGGTCTTTGATTCTAGCTGAGGCTCTTGTTTCTATTTGCAGGGTTACTAATGATTAGAAGGACACTAACTCCCTGAGGACGTAGTGCTATTGACACCCAAGATATTCTTTTTTCTTTCTTTCAATTTGCCATCTCATAATATATGCATCTTTGTTTTTCCTCTCTTCTTAGAGTAGAACACTAACCAGGTGGGGAATTTATAAAAAATTATCGCTGAAAATAAAAAAATTCCTTTTTTGGAGAAGGGGTAACTGTAATCTCATTTGTACATCTAGAAGATTCTGTTATATGGATTGTTAAGAAATTCATTGAGAATGTATTCTAAAGGAATGTATTAAGAAATTTCAATGGGAATAAAGATTCTTGGGGCTAGGGATATAGCCCAGTTGGTAGAGTGCTTGCCTAGCATGTGGGAAGTCCTGAGTTTGATCTCCAGGCCTCTCCATCCTATAAACAGACATTGTAGCACAAGCCTGTAGTCCCAATACTTGGGAGTTGTAGGCAAAAGGATCAGGAATTGAAGGTTATCCTTGACTATACTGTGAATCTGAGGTTAGCCTGGGCTTATCTCAAAATAACAAATGACGACGACGATGATGATGATGATGTAAAAAGTAAAAACAAAACGTGTGAAGACTCTTGACCATTGGCCTAAGTGTCAACATGGTCATTGGTTGGAATTTAGAGTTGGGCCATTTCAGTAGCTTCTACCATTGGTGGGAATAATTGTGACATAAAAACATGGTTTGGGTATGGCAGTTGACTTGGAGTCTAGTCCCACATAGCTGCTCTACACCCTGCAGTCCTAACTCCCATGATTTCCTTCCCTCCAGGGCTGGCTTTGCGAACTGCTTCGTTGGAAGGAGAACCCCAGCCCAGAAAACCGCACCCTTTGGGAGAATCTCTGCACCATCCGCCGTTTCCTGAATCTTCCCCAACATGAGAGGGATGTGATCTATGAGGAAGAATCTCGACATCACCACAGTGAACGCATGCAGCATGTGGTCCAGCTCCCACCTGAGCCCGTGCAGGTCAGTGGCTCCCCAGCCCCAGCCTTAGAGATGCTTTCTGCTGGCAGCAGCTGTCCAGAGTCAGGGAGAGTATCATGTCTTATGAGATGAGGTCACAGTGGGCACTGTATGTGTGCTTACATCTAGAGAAAATGACCAGGAAATCCATGCCAAGGGCAATGGCTCGCCTTACAGCAGGTCACTCAGATAATTAAATAGAGTAATAGAGTGTCCATTAGAGTCTCCTATTATAACTTTTCTTTATTTGTGTATATGTATGCATGTACGCGCGCGCGCGTGCGCGCGCACGCGCACACACACACACACACACACACACACACACACACACACAGAGTGGAAATCAAAGGAAAACTTGTAGAAATCAATTCTTGCCTTCTACTCTTTGGGCCCTGGGAATCCAACTTGAGGCTTTGGGCTTCGCATCCGATGTCTTTACCCTCTGAGTTGCTGGCCCATCAGTTTGTTTTCTAAAGAAAATCTGAAGTAAATTTTGATCCAAAATTATTCAGGGAATATTTGTTGGGGCCAAAGCAAAGAAATAGCCTTCTGACCCGAGGAATACCTTTAACTCTCACTGACCCCTGAGAGAAAGTGTGATAGATCCTCAGACTTTAAAGATGAGTTTTTGCTGTCTCCAGTTCCCACTTTTACAAGTCTTCCTTATTTGGACAGCATGCTTCATTGGGTTAGTTTTCCAATTTCATTGAAAAAAGTATTTCTTTTGGAAGTAACTGAGCTTCTGGGTCTCCTTCTGACTCTAATATCACTTTCAAGAAGTATTAACCAGTGCATTGGTAGAATTTGGCACATCAGTAGGTTTGGCCTGCAGCCCAGTAACAGAAATCTTGACTGCAACCAAGGGGATCATGTGAGACCTCTCTCGGACTTAGCTTCTATGTAGAAGAATAAAGCTGAGGTGGGATGTGTGTGTGTGCACAGGTGTGTAAAGACTATGATAGAAGATGGTAGTGAAGGAAGACTGGCGAGCTACAGTTTATGACAGACAAAACAGAAGAAAGGTGAAGGATGCGGAGGAATAGCTGTCTGACTCTCTTCTCTTTGCTCCATTCTATATGCCTGGGGAATCGCCAAGAGTAAAGGGTCCCATCAGACCTCATTTTATCAAATATTGGCATCTCAGCCAAAGCCATCTTTTTTTTTTTTTTTTTTTAATATTTGAGCTTCCCCGGTCAGAGTCATGCTCTGACTCATGGTTTCAAGTTCTCAGTGAACCGGGGTAGGTAGGCAGGAGGATCCAGGGTCAGTAAACAGCAGAACCAGTTATTCAGAGAGGCTGAACCACAATGCTTATCCTCTTTTCTCTCTATTCTGATTTTTGCCAGGCCAGGGTTTCATCCAAACAGCAAGGAACCTCCCTACAGATAATTAGACCAGTACACTGAGTCACACAGAGCAGCGGCTTTCAGACTTTTAATTTCTTCAAATTAAAGAGAGCTCAGTATAGTTTACCAACCTTTCGTTTTAGAAAATAAACTGATTCAAATACTTCCAGAGAAGTGCCGTGTCATTCAAAGTGCCATTCCGCATTGTTCAGTACTGTGGAACACTAAGCATATCCATGACACAGCACCAGGCAAAGGACCATAACAGCAGTAGACATTCGACCCTCTAGGAAACCCCTCGTCACCTGGCACCCTTATTTCTCTCATTTGCTACATCCTGGTCCAGACTTCTGATTTGAACCAGTAGAACGCCAAAGACTGCTTCAGCAATCAAGGACTTTCCATGGCCTTATATTCAAGGCCTGTCTTAGTCCAATATAAGAGCTAATTTTTTTGGTAAAGTTTTATTCTTGATAGTTCACGACAGGTAGAACCGTCTCAACCACATGCCAGTGATCAAAGTGGACACTCACAGCTTTTTGGTTTTGCGGGCTTTTTATATTATTGTTTGTTTTGGCTTTGGGAGACAGGGTTTCCCTCTACTGCGTGAGTCAACCTCAAATTTGAGATCCTCCTGCTTCAGCCTTCCCAGTGCCATCATGCCTAGAAACAGAAATTTGAAGTAACCCCATGGAGACCCACTATCTCCTGCAGTGAGGAGCCCTTCCCTTTGGTAATAGCTCTCAGCACACCTGTCTGGATTCCTGTGTGGAGGTTATCATCTGTGTGGCTCTAGCTAGACGCGAGAGCATCCAGCTCAGGAGCCACACAATCGACCAGTCTAAGAGAGAGAACTAACTCTCAGCCAGGCAGTTCACTCATGGGTTTGCTTGTGTTTTCCATATCAGAGCTAGTTCATGGGTGAGCCAAATCAGCCTTTGTGATTTTCAGCACACTGTGCCAGTTCATCTTGACTTCTGGTACTTCTAAGGCAAATTCCCTTACACTCTGGAAGTTTATTCCTATCACACAGCTCTTAGATAAGGAATGTACAAACAAGGCCATTTCCTCCACTGGTAGAAGACTGACTTGAAATATACCTAGCCATAGTGACATTGTCTGTGGCTGAGCGCATGCCAGGCCATTGGACTTAAGAGTTGTGATTGAACTTGTACCTTTCTATCATTTGCAATTTTAAAAAGATATGTATACTTACATATTTTAGGAATTTTAAAATTCATCTATAAACTTACTATTGTTTAGCAATGCTGCATTTGTCTAATTGGGTAGAAACTGTACCATTACTAAATCATTAAGGATGAATGAAACTGGTGATGGGTAGAAGTGTCTCATATATACAGCACAATAAAATCCAGAGGGGGTTCCTCTTGGTGGGGATGGAAGAGTACCATTTGATTTCATTATGTAATTGGGTGTACTAGTCTCCAGTTTTTCTTAAATGGTGAAGATCAAGAGATAGTGATCTTTGGGTATAATGACTTACTATATTGGTCTGTTAACCTGGGTGCCGTGGATACTCTGAATCAAAGAAGGGATTCCCTGTCTCTGTCTTCATCTGGAGTTGTCTGTAAGGCTCTTCAGCTCACAGCCCATGGTTTCTAACCAGTTGCTTGCAGACAGAATTTAGAAGTGAACCACAGTCTTATGTGCACTGGAAATATACTTCTTTTAGGATCATAAAGGTTTAAAACTTTAAACCCACGGTATAAATTGTAAGGTTCTATATAAATTTTGGAGAGTCAGAAGATGTGGTCCACCAAGCTCAAGACGTCTCACATGGCTGAAACTGCACTGTCTCCATGGGGACCCACACATCATCATGTCACTCCATGCCAGCCATACCCTGTGCATTTGTGCATACATCATTCCACTTATTAATTATTAATTAATGCAAACTCTGCATCCATTATATCTCTTTGCCACTGTTGATCATCTCACCGTGGTGGTCTCTCTACATCTGAAGCTGCTGCACCAGAGCCATGTAACTGCCTTTAATTATGGCTTTAATTATTTTCTACATACCACTTCGTTCTTTGAGAATGTCACACAATATATTCTGATCATCTTGATTTAACCCTTTGCTGGCTGACAAGTGTGCCTTTCATGTAATTTCCCCTCACAGATGAATCAAGGTTACACCTGAGACTGTACTGAGCTGAGGGCCCATGTAGGAATGTTGTCATCCCTAGATTTGGTCACGATGGAAGGATGACATATCTCCTCCTGGGAACTCATTTTTCCCCAAGAATATTAGTTTTCAGGTGATGTTGAAGTTTCTAGCCTTACAAAGTATCTTGTGGCTATTCTTATGTATCTTTAGAAACACCAGCTAACCTGTCTGAATAGAAACTGGCTTTAACTCTGAACTCACTTTGTAAAGCTGTATACATCCCATGCCCACAGTAAGAGATATATTGTTCCAAGGCAAATGAACACTGGGTCTTGGGGAAAATAAAAAGCCTAGATTCACAAAAGTGTATGGCCCTCTGCAGCAATTCAGCATACAAAGAGACAGTAAGCATGTCTCCGGCATTAAAATTTATGAAGAGGGGAGATGTTTTTAGAAAGAATAATGTAAAAAATCTCATAGGTGAGTTGATAATGGGGAGAAACATTAAAAAATTCCAATCTACTGAGTGCTGCTAGTTCAAGAATAGATAGCACAGAGAAGATCAAGAGAGTGAGACAAGGGATGGAGAGATGGCTTATCAGTTAAGAGCACTTATTCTCGCAGAGAACCCAGGTTCAATTCCCAGCATCCACATAGTGGCTCGCAGTGGCCATGACACCAGTTCCAGGGTGTCCTGAAAGTGATGCTCTTTTCTGACCTCCATGGGCACCAAGTACATACATGGTACATAGGCATACATACTTAAACACATAACACTCATACACATAAAATATAAGAACTCAAAGGGCAGGGCACATGACAAGGCAAACAAAGCAAAACTAAAATATTCTGTAAAAAAGGCAAGGATGAAGTTTTATGTTTCACTCCAGCAGGTCGGAACAGAGTTATTTCTTGTGGTTGGTGTTTTCTCCCACATGGTTATCGTGACCTGATGCACTAGAGCAGTGCTTCTTAACCTTCCCAGTGCTGCAGTCCTTTAATACAGTCCCTCATGTTGTAGTGACACCCAACCATAAAATCATTTCATCACTACTTCATTTGCGACTGTTATGAATCATAATGCAAATATCTGTGCTTCCAATGGCCTTAAGCAACCCCTGTGAAAAACTCACTTGACCCCAAAAGGTTGAGAACCACTGCCCTAGAGCAAATGGAAATCTTCAGCTTAGAATAAAAAACTAATTGTATTCAGGTATTCATAGTAACAACTACACTTTACAATTGGAAAAATTGGAGTAGCCATTAAGCCCTGCCTGAAGCCAGGATCACTAGAACACCAGCTGAATGAGAACACAGGCATTTGTTGGCATCCCTGCTTGCCTCTGTCTGACCACACTTGCTTCTGAGAATGCAGTAAAAAGAAAGACCATTGCTCATTCTATGATTAGTCTCTGAGCAGGGTTGATTGGGGAGCATCCACGAAATTGTTGATGGAGTCCGTGGTTTACTGTTTTATTGTATTTCCACTGCACAGTTTCTGTGGGTTGTTTTCTAAGTTCAGGGATTTAGAGTTAGCTGCTGTATGCTTTCTTGAGAAGTACTTGTTTTAAAATTGTAAATTTCCATGCTGCACACTTAGTGAGAACATGAGACCTGGTAGTGTTGAGCAAACACTGTCATTGTGCCTTTGCTCATCTGGATGAAGGCTCAGGGAATTCTTAACATCTTCTAAGCCACAACCTTCATGTGCCGGTAGTCACCAATGGTTTGCAACTAGGGCAACATTGTCCCCCGTGGGATATTTAATAGTTTCTGGAAACATTTTTGATTGTTTCAATTCGAAGATGCTACTAGTGTGTAAGTAAATGCTGCCAAACACCCAACAGTATGTTAGTTAGTGCATCCCCTAAACCAGACCTGGATAGCATCTTAACAGTGCCTGAGTTATCTCCAGGCTGATTCTGAATTTTTGCTATATGAAATCCAGTATTAATAGTAACAGGGATGCTTCCCTCTCCTCCTCCTTCTCATCTCCTCCTCTCTCCCTTCTCCCTGCTCCTCCTTCTCCTCCTCCCTCCTTCCTCTTCCTTCTTTTTTCTTCTTCTCCCTTCTTCCCCCTCCTTTTTCTCCTGCTCCTTTTCCTCCTCCTTCCTCCCCCATCCCCTAACCCCTTCCCCCTTTTCCTCTTCCTCGCTCATTCCCCCTTTTCTTTTCTCTTCCTCACTCCATCCTTCCTTCTTCTTTGACAGCAATTAGTCTTTTTGAAACCTAGACTTTCTGAATATGAGATTTAAAATTTCATTATCTGTACTCATTATGAAAAACCAAAAGAGTGGTTGCTTTTTACCTTCTTAGTAAGATTACAAATTGGAGTTTAAAGAAGTTGGGTAACTTGCTCCAAGTGATAACTTGAATTCACATCTGTCTACCTTCCAAGTCTTACTTTTATTTGTATATTGCAAAGCAGCATTTCCAGAACACCTACTGTTAGCTGTCTGGTATTGTACACAACATTTTTTTGCATATATTTTATTTTCAATTATTCAGCTGAATAGGTTTAGATTTGTGATCTTTCCTTTTGTTTTTAAGATTTATTTATTTAATGTGTATGAGTACACTGTAGCTGTCTTCAGACACACCCAAAGAGGGCATCAGATCCCATTACAGATGGTTGTGAGTCACCATGTGGTTGCTGGGAATTGAACTCAGGACCTCTGAAAGAGCAGTCACTCTTAAGCCCTGAGCCATCTCTCCAGCCCCAACCTTTCCTTTTTACAAGCCACACAGTTTGATGAAACTTGTAACTTACTGGTATGATGTCAAAGACCTGGGATCAGTGAACTCGGCCCTTGTGGTCAGCTGCATTTGAGCCGACTTGGAAAGCGGCTTCTCTTGCTAGAGCTGAAGATGTTGTCAGCACCAAACAAGATATCCTGTCTTCCCACTCCAATTGGATAGACTCTTTGTCTTGATTTATGAATTTACTTCCAAAAGAACAGCTTCTAGGAAAATAAATAGATAAGCCAATTAATTAATTAAGGATGTTTGCAAATTCTCTAACCAGGTTACTACAATTTTTTTCCATCTTGGATATGTTCCAAGCTCCTATGCAAAACCTGCTGTTTGAATGTAGTTTCAGTTTTCAGTCCTTTCTGTGCTACTAAGGGGCGATGGCAGTGAATTTTTGCCCTAGTTACTGCAGTGGGGCGGGCGGGTATAAAGAAGTTGGTCCTCATAAGGAGGATTCTTGATTTCTGTGTCACCAGTTGGAATCTCAGTGTGTTTAATTAATTTAAAAAAATGTGTTATACAGGAATATATAGAAATTTGGCTTTTTTTTTTTTTTTTTTTTTTTTTTTTTTTGCTACCAGTTCTTTTTAGGCAACTGCTGTGTTCATCCCTGTGTTCATAGCCCTAACTGTGCTGAAAAGTTCTCCTGAGGGAAATGTCAGAGTTGGAGCAGTTCCTTAGGGTCCAGAGTCAGCTGGTTGGACAGTTGCTATAGACTTGGGTTTTAGTACACATTTTGAGAACGGAGGCCTGCTTGCTTTGGTTAAATTTAAAGTTTCATTAAAGTCTTTTATCTACTTTATACGGTATATAAATCTGTATTAGGCTTGCTGTGTTTGGGAACATAGTAGAAGAAACAGATAGTTAAGAACTTCGTGGAAATCCATGCGCAGGACTCTGAGTGTGGTTAGCTGTGTAGAGGGCAGAGGGAGGTTCAGTCAACAGTTGATGAACTCACCTCACTGCCCATTTTTAACACAGCCTCCTCCTATGCCAGCTTTCTTCTCGAGTAAGATTTTCTTCTAGACTGTCACCTGTTCTGCCCTTCACGGGCTGTATTTCTCCACATGGTAACCTCTGTGAACCATTCAGTTTCTCTGCATTCTAATTATTCCTTATCAGAACCAGAGCCTGTCTTTGCCCCCTTCTCTACTTCAAGGTGTTTCCCCTGTCCTCTCTCACCCATATTTGTTACCTTAGACTACTCCCAAACAGAAACTGACCCTCTGAAGGCAGGTTTTCTTGGCATGAGTTTCCGAGCAGTCTCACAGAGGCTTGGTTCAAAAGGCACTGCATCAGAGTGCATTCGGAAGGCCCTTCTTTTGCAGAGCGTCAGAACAACTTTAAGAAGTTGATTGGGACGGGACGTAGAAAAGCTGTGAGTTGTCGACTATTCATAAATAACCTGTAACTGGGCCACCCTTTAGCCAGAAAACTAGTCACATTTAAGAGACTATGTCCCTTGGGACTAATTTTTTTTTTTTTTTTTTTTTTTTTTGTCAGAATAGGCATTTTGCAAGTGTGATGGACAAGTGTGATAGACATGCTCAACAAAATCTGCAGGAGGGAGACTGTCAGCTCTGTGTGTTTGTGCTCCACCGCTCCCACCCCGCCCCCGCCGCCCTGCTCCTTTCTTTGCAGGTTTCCTGGCATTGTCTATATACTTCTTTGCATTCAATCAGGGTAGATACTGATTGGACTTAATCTTCATTTCCATCTTAGTTTGTGTCTGGGTCTGCTATTTGCTTTCTTTACAGTGGGTTCAATATCTCTTTGGGCTTATTGTTTTAATAATTGAAGCACGCGCTGCACTGAAAACATCCATACACATAAAATAAAATACATCTAAAATGAAAAGCCTAAGTAGTACTTAAAAGCATAAAGCTTATGGGTTTTTTTTTCTTTTTCAACCCAAGAAGATAGAGGGGAAATGACTTCTAAATTTTGAGGTGGGACAAACTGATCCCATGTAAATGACACAGCCGTGAGAAAGAGAAACATGCAGCAGGGTGGATATGTTGGAGGTGTCCTTTCTGTCTCCCTCCTAGAAAAGTAGCAGTGATTAACCAAAGCTGGCATGCAGGCTGTTGTTGATACTGACCAGTTATTGTGCTAAGCCCATGCCCCCTCAAGTATTCCACCTGAGCAAGGAAAGTACACCCCATTATACTTCCTGAGATGTCCTCCTCCCCTTTATACTTCCCGAGATGTCCTCCTTTCCTTTATACTTCCTGAGATGTCCTCCTCTCCTTTATACTTCCTGAGATGTCCTCCTCCCCTTTATACTTCCCGAGATGTCCTGTAATGCAACTTTTGAAAGTGGCCAATAAACCTGTTCTCAAAGTGCAAGTTGTTGAGAAATTCTACTGGTTTTTATTCATGGTTTTTATTTCTTCAATCTAACAACTACTGAACTCCTCCAGGGTAGCAGGGTAGCAGATATTCTTCTAGGCTCTACATATTCAGTCTCACAATGGCACACAGGTCCTGCTTACTGGTTTGTTCCAATAGGGTAGTATCTCTTTGCTTCAGGTCTTTTCCTTTTTGTTTTTGTTTTTGTTTTGTTGTTGTTGTTTTTTCAGAATGAATCTAGTAGTCACTCTAAAGTGTATGGAGCCTCTCTGGAATGCCGTTACCTTAAGATGCACACGCACACACACACTTGTATGCACATACGCACACACAGGCTGTTTGAAGGTGTGAAGCCCGCAGACATTCTGAGTCACTTATGGAGTCCAGAGTGATTTACATAGCTCTACAAAATCACATCGGCTGATTAGTAATCAAGTGGTGTTTTTAAAAATTGTTTTGATGGAAAACAGATGCATAAATAGCGTCTCTGCTCCACCCTTAATTTATATCCCTGACCACACAGACACTTTGTTCGTGTCTGTGTCCTGGCTGTATTCACTCTTACCACCCAGAGTGACTTCTCCAATGTTTTTATGTGGCACTGGGGAAGGGCTAATTCATTGTCAGGGTACCAGCCAAACCACCTGGCTCATTGGGCATGCCTTGACCAAGGTGGTGGCCCTTTGGAGGTTCATGGTGTAATCTAGTCTCTTTGTATTGAGCATAGGAAAACACTTCAGGAGCTCCGTTTTACATTTTCTCCTTAGCATTTTTACCAAAATGGTGTTCACTCATGGACCACTGCTGATTTGGGAGGGAGGGTGTCTTCCTCTTCACAGAAGAGACCACAGGACAGTCTGCAGAGTGCAGCTTTCCCATCCGGGAAGTTCCCATCAATCGCCTCTCTTGATTAGCATGGGAGGTGATGATTTCGCATATTTTGGTTTAGGCCTCATTACTCAAATAAGATCACAAATCCCAGAGATAGTCCCAGCCAAAGTGACATAGAAATTGTCTGGACAGTCATGCCCTGTTGCCTTTCTGAGTTTAAGAAGTGTATCCTAGATACCTGACGAAATCTATAAACCTGTTCCATAAATTTAAATATTAAAATATTTCCAAATACATCCAAATGAAAGGGCTATTGTGCTTCCCCTGCTTCTGTTTTAAAAGAGCTATAAAAATTGTCAAGGGGCTTTATTTAACTAGCCCATGGATCCCTGGCTCTGCCATATCACAGTGAGTGCATAGGTAGAGAGGAAAACTCTGCCCCCACCCCTGGAACTCTGGCCTGATGTCTAAGGCCACCACTGCAAGTTCAGAGATTACAGTGACTGCTACAATATTTTTGGGAATCGTGATAATCGCCTTTATCCTGAGATTCAGTGCAGCTCAAATGAGCTGGTGTTTGCTTGAGGATATCTGAGAACTATTGATAAACTCTGCGTAATAATTTTAGGGAAAAAATTTATGTTATATGTATGAATGTTCTGCCTACATGAGTGTCAGTGCATGACATGATGCCTACTGCCATCGGGCCCAGAAGAAGATTTCGGATCCATAGATGCTGGGAACTGATCCTGGGTCCTCTGCAAAAGCGACAAGTGCTTCTAGCCACTAAGCCATCTCTCCAGTCCCTCAGTAGTAGTCTTATTCATCTTCATTAAGGATAAGGAAAATAATTTTTAGTCCAGTGAGTCCCGAATTGAGGGTGGTGCCAGTCTATGGTGTCCTAACAGGAATACTGAGAGTGGCCTGCTTGTTATACAGTTGTTCTAAGACAGATGGAAGGACGCCAGGCACTCTGGTTTCTCCTGACTGTCTACGTCAGGAGAAAGTCCTTCGAAAGTCAAAGTACTACTTCTTTGCTTGGAGTAAATTTCCTCTGTGAGGAAGAATTAAATGGCATTTGTAGAAGATAAAATTGGTTAATAGCTGTCTCCTTCTCCTCCTCCTCCTCTTCCTCCTCTTCTTCCTCCTCTACTTTTTTCTTCTTCATCTCCTCTTCCTTCTTCAATGCTTTCACTCTTAAAAAGGCAAAAAGATGCATCCACTTCTTGATAACCACTAGGAAGTTGGCTGTTTTTGAGACTGTGGAGTTGTAAGGCCCATGCAGTGGCTAAGCCTGAATATCTTTGGTCCAATATTAAACAGACATCTGAAGCAGTTCCATGTTGGTCTTTGTGGACTTAAAAGAAAATATTAACTGGTCTGGAGGAAAGAAATGTATTTAAAAAGAGCTAT
>JADRCD010213085.1:0-10412 GCA_019843815.1 Montemys delectorum
GTGAAGGCCTTTGACAGGCACTGCAACATGGTGCTGGAAAATGTGAAGGAGATGTGGACTGAGGTCCCCAAGAGCGGCAAGGGCAAGAAGAAGTCCAAGCCTGTCAACAAAGACCGCTACATCTCCAAGATGTTCCTGCGTGGGGACTCGGTCATCATGGTGCTGCGGAACCCTCTCATCACCGGCAAGTTAAAGTGGAGGCCTTGGCCCCCTGAGAGCCTGCTCCCTGCCCTGCCGAGGCCTCAAGAACCCTGCCCAGTGAGCTAGAAATAAAACCCCGTACTTTTTGTTTAAAAAAACAAAAAACAAACAAACAAACAAACAAAAAAAACCTACTATTTGGTACAACTACTAGGCATTAATAATTTTAAAAAGGAATTTCTAAGTTGCAAAATTTCTTCAAAGCCTGAAATATATATATATATCACGTTGCAATGTAACATTTTAAATTAATGGTAGGCAACATACAACTGAACCTTCCTTATTCAGTGCTGTTGTCAAAGGCACTGAAATCATTCACCAGCGGAGCAACTATGTCCTCAGAGTGATTTTCCAAGATACCACATGAAATAAGTGTAAGACTCGAATCTCTGTTTAAACACCGCTCTTGAACTTGTTAGAAGCCCAAAAGGTAGCGCAACCTGCTCACTCTCCACCCACCTGCTCATTTCAGAGAGACTAGACTGACTATCCACCCAGGCTGCAGTCGCCTTGCAGGAATCCCTTTGCTATAATCTCATAGGTTTTTCACCTAATTAATTTCCCCTTTCCTTGTAGCAGAGTTTCATGAGTGTATCTTGTTTGGAGGAGATTAAGAGTCACACGCTTCATTAGCAAGGCGTAAATTATCAGCGAGGCCCTCTCCATCCACCTGCTTAATCGGGTTAATGAAGCTCCTCGGCAGGGCCTTCCTTGCGCCTCTCTCGCCAGCTCTCTGCAGGTTTCACCTCCCTCAGCTGCTTGAAAAACAGGAAGTGTTTGAAGGTGCCATTGTCCCGTTAGATTTTCAACTGAGAGACCCCTTTTGTCTCTATGTAAACTTCATTCTGGCTTTAGTCTTTTTTGATTTCTTTTTCTTCTCTCAATATAGGATTGAACCTAGGGGCTTGCGCTTTATTAGGCAAGCTCTCTTTCATTGCGATATATCGACAGCCCTTTTGTGTATTTTCAGTTCTGAGGCAGGGTCTCACTAAATTGCTCAGGCTGGCCTTGAGCTCCACTCTTTAGCCCAGACTGGTTTTGAACCCGTGACTTTCTTGCCTTAGTCTCCCAAGTAGGTAAGATTATAGGCTTGTGATATTAGATCCAGTTGGCTCTTCTCTTTCTCTTTTTTAAAGATTTATTTATTATTATAAATAAGTACACTGTAGCTGTCTTCACCATAGCACCAGTCAGATCCCATTACAGATAGTTGTGTGCCACCATGTGGTTGCTGGGATTTGAACTCAGGATCTTTGGAAGAGCAGTCGGTGTTTTTAACCACTGAATCATCTCTCCAGCCCCGGCTTTTCTCTCTTAAAAGACAAGACTGTGGCCTGGAGAGAATCCCCACAGGTACTTTTTCCATACCCTCTCTATCCCCTGACCTTCTACCATGAGTCAATTCTGAAGACTGAAAGGATTGTAACAATGTAGTTTAGATCCTACCTTCCTCTTCCATTTTAACACAAATGTGTAAAAACCTTCATTGTATCTTCTGAGGCAAGGTATCACCATGTGGTCCTGACTGGCATGGACCTCACACAGCCCCACCTACACCTACCTCCTCCAAGTACTGGGATCAAAGGTGGTATGTCATCATGACTGGCTCTCAGCTCAATTCTTTCCACTGGGATACCTTTAAAAAAAAAAAAAGAATCTTTACTTCTAAGTTCTTGAGTACTGACATCAAACCTCTGTCGAGCTTTTTAAAGATTTAAAGACACTTCCTGGTTAGCTATGATTACTTTGGTCATTTCTTCACTATCCTTTCTTGGATATTGAAGTGGTTTGATTCATTTGCTGCTGATGCAACAGAAAACCTGAGCCTGGGTAATTTATAATCAACAGAAATGTGTTTGCCTGACAGTTCTGGGAGCTGGAAAGGCAGTGAGTTTGGGATTTGGCAAAGATCATCCTCCTACCTTGTCTCATGCTAAAGAAGAAAGGGAAGGCAAGAGCCTGAGCTCAGACTGAAACCTGTCAGTTGATCTTTCGTCTCTTTTTTTTTCCCGAGACAGGATCTTGTTCTGTAGCCTGGTCTCGGCTTGAACCCTTCATCCTCATATCTCAGCTTCCCAAGTGGTAGCATCACAAGGTCTGTGCCACCCAGGCCAGCTCTCCAGCCCTTTTATAACCAGCACTGAATGAAGTCTTTATGGCCTCAGCACTGTCTCTTGGGTCTTGCCTCCCACCAGTATGGCACTGAGGATCGTTCCCAGTACATCTTAGGGGTGGGGCCGTAGTCCATCTACAGCAGGCATGTATGGCACAACCTGTTGGTTTTTTAGGAATTCTTCAAACTTAATTCAATTAGGATCATCTTAAATCTGGAAAGAATAAATGATAAAACTACCAACGAATGTCTACTGTAAGTAAGCATTTGATAACAGATGAGTGTGTGTGTGTGTGTGTTGCTTCAGATTGTATTTCAATGTCTACTATAAGCATTTACTATAAGATGTAGTATGTGTGTTGCATCAGATTATATTTCCTGACATGTAAGACCCACATCTTTATGGGCTGGAGAGTTGGCTCAGTAATTTAGAGCAGCCACTGCTCTTCCAGAGGACACTAGTTCACTTTCCCGCTTTCACTACTACAACCAGTTCATAACCACCTGAAATCCCGGCTCCAGGGAATCTGGCACCATCTTTTGGCCTCCACGGACACTGGCACTCGTGTGGAATACACATAAAGACAAGCCCAGACACGTAAGATAGATTCAAGACTGGTAGCTTTAGATTCTCTGGCCCCCAAACAGGTTGTGCAGGGTAAGTGTGTCAAGACCACACCTGCCTCAGGACCACACAACTTAGGTGTGTTCCTGGAAAAAACACACCATGACAAAAGTAACTTAGGGTTGTTTTTAGGTTACAATTCCAGGTGACAATCCATCACTGTAGGGAAGTCAAGGCAGGAATCCGAAGCGACTAATCATATCCACAGTCAAGAGCACAGAGAAAATAAACACAGGCATGCTCAGTGCTCAGCTTTCTCCACTTTGATAAGACCCAGGGCCCCAATCCTAGGAAACGTTGTCAACCACTTTCAGGTTGGGCTTTCCCACATCAATTAAGACAGTCAGGACTATGCTCTACAAACACACCCACGGCCAAACCTGATCTAGACTGTTCCTCACTGAGATGCTTATCCTGGGCTGTCTAGGCTATGTCAAGTTGACAGTTAAAACTAACCACGGCAACACCCTTAGGGTCATTCTTTGTAACCCACAGATCACAGTTTCAACGAACTTAGAATTAATTAGACATTAGATTTGAATATTAGTGACTATCTTGGGAATTTTATCAGAAAAAGAATCCCAATGTGTTTGGTCCTTAGTTTTCAGAATGAAATCTCTTCACAGAATTCACTATTGCCACTTTGTTGAATTGAATGTCCCAATGACAGATTAAGAAATATTGCTAATAGGACCTAGAGAGATGACTCCGTGTCCTGTTCTGTTTGTTTGTTTGTTTGTTTGTTTCTAGACAGGGTTTCTCTGTGTAGCCTTCGCTGTCCTGGAACTCACTCTGTAGATCAGGCTGGCCCCGAACTCAAAAATACACCTGCCTCTGCCTCCCAAGTGCTGGGATTAAAGGCATGCTCCACCACCACCCGGCCTGCATCCAGTTCTTGAAGAGGACCTGAGTTCAGTTCCCAGTACCCACAAGGGTAGCTCATGACTTCCTGTAACTCCAGCTTGAGGGGAATCTGATGCCTCCCAGCCAGGCGCATGCATGTGCACATGCTTCTCCACTCCCACCACAGTGAAAAACAAAGAGGGCATTCCTGTTCACTGGGCAAAGTAGTTTACACCCATCCTCTCAGGCAGAAGATGGAGGAGGAGAGAGAGTTCAAAATCGACCAGAAATACATGAGACTTTTCTTTTTTGAGGTAGGGTCTTTGTAACCCTGGCTATCCTAGAACTCACTGTGGAGACCATACTCATCTTGAAATTAGAGATCCTTCTGTGCCTGGCTCAGACTTTATTTTTGAAAAACAAAAAACGGTAAATAAACTAAAAACATGTTAGGGATTCAGTTTAGATCCTTGGTTGGACCCCCAGTACAAGGAAAGAAGTAAGGAAGGAAAGAGGAAAGGTAGGAAGCAGGGAAGGAAAGAAAACAAAGTCTCTTGCTTTCTGAAACTCCTTAATGTCCAAGAAGATACGCATGGGGGCAAAATCCTTGAGCAAATCAAGTTTATCCATTTCCTCTCTGTACACACTCGGATTCTGAGTGAAGGAGACAGAGCTTGGGGTGTGGAGGAGAAAATATGAGCAGGAGACAGAGCCTACATTCAATGTGCATGCTTGTTTTGGCTTCACATGTGAAAACCACTAAGTACAAGCGTGGTAAATGCTTTAGCTGCTATTATAGTATTTATGCTCTTCAGTTTATGTAACCTTCAGTACACTGAAATTGGAGCTTTTAAGACCATGTCTTACATGGTTAACAGCAGCCCTCAAACATAAACACACACACCCTGCCTTGTATGGGCCACATACCCATATAGACACACACACACACACACACACACACACACACACACACACACACACTTCCACAGACCACACACACAGACACAGACACATTCAGAGTCCTGTGCTTTGAGGAAATTCTCTCTTTGGTCTTTTATGATAAGGCAATTTTGGGTGAGTTATATTAGTTAGGGGGACTGGTCCTTCTGTAATGTTAGCAATGATAATGTAAACACAGCCATCTAGGATTCTAGACGTAGAAGATACTAATTGTTAATGGAAAATTTGCCAAGTGACAAGCTGACTCAATCTCCTTCAGCCTTTTGGATACAATATTATCCAAAAGGTGCCAGCATTTGTTTATCTTCATTCTCAGTCATGATTTCAATTATGAAGTTGTTAAGATAAGAAATCTTTAGATTTTTGGTTAGGTGCCTCATTCTTCCTTAATAACCACTCCCATTACACCATGATCCACTTCTGATGTCATAATTCTCTCCCTAGTTGTGTTATCTCTAGACCAATATCAATTAACATGTGCCACACCTACTTGAGTGTGCCTGTGGCATCAAGAAGCACTGAGACTGCTCAGGAGTCCAGGGGACAACAGAAAGCTCTGCCACCCAAACTGGACTAAAAAAACACATGGTGTCCCCATGAAACCTTTCCCTTACCTTTTACCTATGCAAATGCACCTTCCTACTGACACCAGCATAAATCTAAAGCTGGAACAGAGCCTTAAATTCACACCCAGAAAAGGGCTACACATTTAAAAATGGTCTGATTTGAAGATTTTTTTTTTTCACGGATTTTTGAAAATGAACCAACACTTCTAAATTAAGCTTCTTCAGCCGGGCAGTGGTGGTGCACACCTTTAATCCCAGCACTTGGGAGGCAGAGACAGGTGGATTTCTGAGTTCGAGGCCAGCCCGGTCTACAGAGTGAGCTCCAGGATAGCCAGTGCTACATAGAGAAACTCTGTCTCGAAAAACCAAAAAAGAAAAAAAAAAAGAAAAGAAAAAAAATTAAGCTTCTTGAGCCCATTCGCTTTAGCCATGAACAGACCAGTGCCCACCTGGGGAACCACTGGGGAACTACCTGTCAGCTCCTTGCAGTTTCAGCAAGTCTGTCTTAACATAGATTGACAATAGCCATTTTAATCAGTGTGCAAATAATATCAAAGCGTAGTTGAGAAACTGGATCTTTTGGGAGAACCACCTGCACGTCAGATGATTCCTAGGAATGTGTAGTCACATGACGTGCCACCAGCCTGCAAGCTATGTAAGCTGACTCCGTGCTGTTCTTTCCCATATTTGTCTTGTTAGGATTCTAGGTATTGAGCACTTCATAGCCACTGGTGTTTTGTCTGTTTGTGTTTTTATTAATGAAATAGAAAGCCAATGAAACTTTGAAGTCTCTTGATTTTTCTGCTGTCCTAAAAGCATGTTCTGACTTTACAAACAAAATGACTTCAATTATGATTAAGCCTCCTTACACCACTGATAAGTGAGTTTCACCAGAGAAGGAGAGAGGACAGCACAATATTTCTGAGACAGATTCTCCCACTAAAGACAACTTTACAAAATGATATTCCTAGTGTTAGTGCCTTGGATCAAAGTTTTATAGCATTTGAACCTGAATTACCTCCATTCGTTCAATTTTTAATTCATTTACTCAATTTTTAGTGAACATTTGCTGAATGCTAATTTTCTATGCTAGACATCCCTGCTAGACAATAAACTTCTAGAGATAAACGACAATCCTTATAGTGGAAGAGAGACCAGTGTACTTGGTGCAATGGCTCATTACCCTCTGTGGCACTGGTGCAGCCTCCAAGGGCTTCATGGGCATAGAGAAGGCTGTAAGAAAGGCTTCTTTAGGGGATAGAAGCTGGGGATTTTTAAGCAGGAAGGTATCCTCAATACCCTATAGCTCAGCCTCTTTCTATAGACTGTGAAAATTCCTTCTGCATGTAGTCAGCAGAACGTGGTAGCTCATACTGGGAATTCTCATACTTGGAAGACTGAGACAGGAAGATAGCATGAATTCAATGTCAGCCCCTTTTGTCTTCTCTTCTACATGTGCCTTCATTTTATATCTCTCCCTCCACTAGCTCCATGGCATTTCTGTCGCATGATATATACCAAATACCTGACTGATTCCTACCTGGTAGTAACTTATCCAGAAACGTCAGACAGGCTTACTTTATGAAACACAGAACTAACAGCCCAGAGTTCAGGGATTGTCTGCAATACATTCATGCTTGTCACACAAGGAATTCTGGGACCCATAAATTTGGATAAAAATTTAAAAATAATGTTAATAATTTCATAACCTCTTAGGGAAATTTTCTTTTCTTCCATGGTGAATAGGAAATAAACATTGGAGTCTTATTTACTTTGGTGATTTATTTATTTATTTATTTATTTATTTATTTTTATTTGCAATCTTGGGGACTGAATCTATAGTTTTGCACATGCTTGTCAAGTAATTTACCACTGGGCTAATCCCAAACTCTGAGTAATGACTCCTTTTATAGAGGATCTGAGTTCAATTCCTAGTACCCCATATGTAGGCAAATATTCATAAATAAGCTAAAAATATGTTTTAAAAATTATTATTTTATTCATTTATTTTGTGTGCACAGGTACTCGTGGGAGAATGTACCACAATTCACTTACCAAGAGCAGAAGACAGCTTGAAGGGATCTGCTCTCCCTTTCCACATTCTGATTCTTGGGATAGAATTTAGGATGTCAGGCTTGGCATCAAGAACCTTTACCTACCGAATCATCTTGCTAGCCCTCTTGTTTTCAGTTTGAAACAAAATCTCACTATATTGTCCAATCCAGCCTCACACTCCTAGTCTTTTTACCTCAGTTTCCCAAGCAGCTGGACTGCAAAGGCGAGGCCCTGAACTCGACAAACTACAATGCTTTCAGCAGGGAATGTGATTTTCGTCTCGACCAGAGGTATTAAAGATACTTTGTCACATTTCCCTTGTTTGTTTGTCTGTTTGTTTGTCTGTTTGTTTTTAGAGACTGGGTTTCTTTGTGTAACCCTGGCTGTCCTAGAACTAACTCTATAGACCAGGCTGGCCTTGATCTCAGAGAGCTTGGACTGTCTTTGCCTCTTGTGTGCTGGGATTAAAGATGTTGCTCTCTGTATCTCAAAAACACTGTATAAACTTGGAGCTGGGGTGTAACTATCAGCAAACTATCATAGTGCATTTGATCCATGTCACTACATAACCCATGTATGATGACGCAAGTTATAATGCCAGCCCTTGATAAGTAGGGACAGGAGGGTCAGAAGTTCAAGGCCATCAAACATACATGCTGTGCACATTTCTCAGTACTTCAAAACTAAAGTTGATAGCCTTAATACTAGGGGTTAGGTTTACGTTACTGATTTTAAAAGCACATATTGGACTTAGCCCTTGAGAATGTCTACTGTGCCAGTCACGGTGGCCCATGTCTCTAATCCCAGCACATGGGAGGTGGAGGCAAGCAGATCTCTTTGAGTTCGAGTTCAGCCTGGTCTACAAAGCAAGTTCCGGTTACAGTCAGGGCTCTGTTTCCAAAACAAACAAACAAACAAACAAAAACAAAAACAAATAAGCACGCAAACAATCAAAAGAATGTTTCCTGCTCTTGCATTTAGCATACCCAGAGAGCAGAGCATGTTCCTCTGGCATCAGGTAAGTGGCTAAGATCCTAAGCTAGGCCCAAGAGTCAGTTTTCAGGTTCCAACTACCTAGCCCTAAAGTCTGCATCTTCCCTTATCTGAAAAATTAAGTGGCTGTGGAGTTTTAGGGGTTGGTTTGACAGAATATTACTCTGAAGCTCAGGTTGACCTCAAGCTCATAGCAATCCTCCTGCCTTAGCTTCCCAAGTGCTAGGATTAAAGGCAAGAACCATCACATTCAATAGTTATAAAAATTAAATAAATTTTAAAAAATCTGATTAGTCAAGTGCCTCCTATACAGTAATCATAGGGATTCTATAGGCAAGTCGTAGATAGTATTAGTGATCATTACAATCAATTATTTTGGTGAATGGTATACCATAGGCTGACTATCTCTTACCCAAAATGCTGAGGACCAGATCTATTTCAGAATTTGTATTTTTCTATATTTTGAAATATATATATGGAAAATATTAGGAAAAAACGCAGACTTAAACACAAAATTTGTTTCATTTACACTCAACACCCAGTTTGAAAGCTGTTTTACATAATATTTTAAATAATATTATGCAGAAAGAGTATGAAATATTCTACTTGGCGTTCAAAACATCAATTTTTGAAATGTCAACTCTACCAAGATTGTGGTTATAATTTTTTATAAAAGGCTTTATGTTTCTGATCAGTTTTAGGGTCCCAACAAAGCTGCTCAGACAGAACAGACTTTCCCTAAGATATAAACACTTGTCATTAACATTCTTCTGCCAAAGGATAGCCTTGTTGGACATCAGTGGGAGGAGTGGACCTTGGGCCGCAGGGGGTTCAACGCACCAGTGTAGGGGAATGCCAGGGTGGGAAGGCAGGAGTGGGTGGATAGGTGGGGGAGCACCCTCATAGAGGCAGGGGGAGAGGGATGGGATAGGGGAGTTCCAGGGGGGAGACCTGGAAAGGGGATAACATTTGAAATGTAAATAAAGAAAATATACAATAAAAGGGAAAAAATTCTTCTGCCGAGGCTAGAGACAAAGCTCAGTGACAGAGTGAGGCTCTGGTTTTGAACCCTCACACTGGAAAGAAAAGAAATAATTCTGCAAAAGACTGGTCATGGGAGATTAGTTCAGTCCAACAATGTTTAGTAAGAAACCAGTGTCAGAGACAGAGATTGGACAATGGATAAGGCCTGGCCTCCTGCCCTCTTCAGCTCATGGTCTAGCTGGAAAGACAGTCGTGCAAACAAACAATTATGATAACTTGTAATAAGTGCTAAACATCAGTACTTGTAGAGTGTTGTGAGAACTGGGTAGACAGAAGGATTAGTTGGCCAATGGGGCGGGGCAGCTGGGTGCGAAGGCCTCAGAGAGGTGGTGATATCTGAGCTGTCTGGAAAGATGAATAATGGTTTTGCAGGCAGAAAGAATAGAAGGTGGATCAGAGCACACAGCACAGCCCTGCCAGGGAATGCCAAGAACAATATTTTTGTTAAGATGTAGTGTGGGGTGGGGAGTAAAGCAGGCATGGAGCTAGCCTGCTGTAAACATCTAGGCTTGGCCAAGGGTTATAAAAACTACAAAAGCAACAATGCTCACTCTAAGTGTGATCCCGAAATACATGGAACCCTCATCGCTGGGAATATTGCTAAAAACAAAACAAAACAAAACAAAACAAACAAACAAACAAAAAAACGTGAATTCTTGAACTCTTCCCAAACCCTACTGATTCTGAATCTATATTCATGAAGCACACAGGTATTTGTATATATGCTCAGTTCTGATGAACTGCTGTAAGCCCCAAGCAGCAGGTAAGCCATTCAACCTTCACCCTGAAAGTGGAGTCTAGATGAGAGACAGCTTCCCCCACGCCTGATGACACTTGTGCTGGTCAGTTGGTCCAGGTCAAACGGGCAACTTCCTTCTGTCACGTGTGTGTCCTCTAAATCTGTAGAGATGACACTGAGCCCTCAATAAGGGCTTGCAACCTCGTGGTGGCAGCCATTTCTTCCTCTTTCTTTCTTTCTTTCTTTCTTTCTTTCTTTCTTTCTTTCTTTCTT
>JADRCD010213086.1:4694-14889 GCA_019843815.1 Montemys delectorum
CTCCTGTCCACACAGCTGCCCACTGCTGTGAACCAGAGCAGAGCCCAGCTGCCCTCCTGTCCACACAGCTGCCCACTGCTGTGAACCAGAGCAGAGCCCACCTGCCCTCCTGTCCTCACAGCTGCCCACTGCTGTGAACCAGAACCGCCTGCATGAGGAACTCACTCTACAAAGAGAAATTGTAAAATTTAAACGACATTAATTTGTATAAAATAACCTGCCCTGCTGGACACCAGTGTTTGGATTTGGTACTTAAATGATATTTTTGGAGTGAAAATTAGCGCTAAGATAATATATGACTCCAGCAAAAATAGTATTTTATTGTATTAACGAGTTCTATATTGATTTGCCAATTTTTTTGATTAGTAAAGGCATTCCTTTCCTTGAAAAAAAAAATGGCCCACATAGGCTGGTATGAACTCTTGGTCCTTAGCTGGTGGAACTGTTTGGGAAGAATTAGGAGTCATGGCCTTTTGGAGGAAATATGTCACTGGAAGTTTTGAGGTTTCAAAAGCCCATTCTACTCCTATTGTGCTGTCTGCCTTTGGCTTGTAAATTGAGATATAACTAACACATGTACACATTAATATTTTCTTTTACTAAAGATGGAAGAAAACTTTCATGCTAATGAGATGGATCTGAGGTTTGCGTAATACCATACACTTAAATTGGTTTGATACTTATGTGCTGAGGAATGAGAAAATGTTAGATGGCTCTGTTTCTTTTGACACAGTAAATACTCTGAAATTCATAGATTACAGTAGTCTCACACTTATCAACATTGTTTCAGACGGCATTTGTGGATATTGTTTGATGTGAGACATGCACAATGTTAAACATAAAGATTGTGTATTTACAACCAAGGCTGAACTCCTCTCATGTAGATATGTCATAGGCCAGGGCTAGTGAAACAGCCCAGATTCCTCATGTGTTAGATTTTGAATTAGTTTTATGGTTGTGTGATCAGAAACCTTATTTTGGCAATTCTTACATTCAGTTATGTGACCCAGTATGAGGGACACCACCCACACTTTAGGAAGGTGGATTTAGATCATAGTGCTCGAATACAGAAAGACTCCATCTTTTAATGAAATCTTAAAGCCTAAAGGACCCATAGACACACAAAGTAGCAACGTTTAAGTTCAAATTAGGAAATGAATCTCAGAAGATTCAGATGAGCTATTCTGATGAAATAGACTTTGAAAACTTTAGCGGGGATGGCATACTGATATGCTTTTTTGGGTCAGAAAGACTGTCATTATTTTGTATGCTTCCTAACATGAGTCTCAGAAAACACTCAGCTGTGCACAGGTATCGCATAGCTGCTTTATTTGGAGGAATCCCCATAAATGCTGATCTCTCACCACAAACACTGATGAAGGTTTTGGTTTAGTAGAGGGCACATAATATTGGAGTGTCTCCACCCATCTTTTAGAAGAACCAGCATCACTGGGCTGAGCTCCTGGCAGCTCCCAGCTGTGCTGGTATTATAGGCTGTGGTTTAAGGAGGAGCCCTTGGTAGTGAATTGGCCCTCTCTGCTCTTGTGGAAGTTCTGATCCCTCAAATCCAGATTCAGCACTGCCAGCAGCAGAGGATACTATCACTTGGTTTTGCAGTCAGTGTGAGGGGCTGCACAAGCCACAAATAAAAGCCACATTTTCTAATATTAGCTTCATTGGTTCAAAAAGCTTTTTATTTTAACAGAAAGTATACCAAATGCCTTGTATTCTGTTTTATAAACTGGAGTTTATAAAGTTCCTGTTTACTCTTTTCCTACTCTGACACAGTTTAAAAAAATAACCCATAAGATTTATGGCATCTAAGGAGGAATCAGACTTGAGGTTCATCTCTGGTCACATGAATGCTCACAAAAGTGGCCCCTGCAAAGACATATATACATAGGGTGCAGAACACAAAAATTGAAAAATTTCAAACATAAGAAATTATAACAAGTTACACAAGCCATATTTAAGATGTAAATATTTTTACATAATTGTTTAACATTTATTTTCTTTTACATAAAACTTGATAAGTATGGTCAATATCCTGCAATCCTGCTCTCCTTGCCTTACCACCTCCATCTTCAGATATATATTCTGTTTTAAATACAGTGTGAATTGGACCTATGGATAATTTTGCCTATATCTGTACACATAAACTCAATATACTTGTTTGTTTTCTTAAAAATGTTAAAAAAGTATGTGCATGTTTATGTGTATGTCCACATATGTGCAAATGCTCACAGTTGTCATTAGAGGGTACTGCATCCTCCAAAGCTGTAGTTAAAAGTGATTGTAAACTACCTTTCCTGGGTGTTGGGGACCTATTGTGTTCACTGTAAAATCAGCAAGATCTCTTAACTGCTGAGCCATCTCTTCAACCTCTTGGTTCTTTTTGGTGTTGGAAATGGAGCCCAGAACCTCAGGTATGCTCGGCTAGGCAAGTGCTTTCTCACTGAGATAGACTTTCTGTTCTACTGCTTAGATTTTTAAATGCTTACAAGGGATCTTATACCTATCATCTTGAAGACAGCTTTATTAACTCAGTATTATTTTGGTTAAAAAATTTAAACTGTCATGGTATTCCATACTTTGTCACTTGCTCCACAACTGAGGAAAAGATGGACTGTTTCCTCACCCTACCTGTACAGAAAGGGCTGCAGGGGAATCTCTGAATAGCCCATCATCCTGAGCTTCAGTAGTATCCCTAAGATAACTATCTAGAAAATGAATGGCTGTTGTTTAGTGCATACATACCTGAAACTCAACTTGAAACTGCCAGGCTAAATCAAATCCCAATGTTTCCTAACACCTTGTCAGCAACCAGGAAACTACCCCAACAGTTCCTGACAGTTCTAAAACCCAAGCTAGCCATTGCAAGTTGTCCTCTCTCATTCCTTTCATCCATCCATCCCTCCCTCTCTCTGTTCTTCAATCCTTTACTTCCACTCCTTTCTCCTTCTTTTCTTTTTGAGGCAGACTTTTGTAGCCCAGGCTGACCTCAAACTTGATATATAACTGAGGATGACTTTAAACTCTTTTTTTTTTAAAGATTTATTTATTTATTTTTTATGTGTATGAGTACACTGTACAGATGGCCATGAGCCATCATGTAGCGCTGTTGGGAATTGAACTCAGGACAGCCCTGCTTGCTCCGGCCCCCATCACCCTGGCCTTGATCGCTCCGGTGTAATACACTGTAGCTGTCTTCAGATGCACCAGAAGAGGGCATCAGATCTCATTACATGTGGTTGTGAGCCACCATGTGGTTGCTGGGATCCGAACTCAGGACCTTTGGAAGAGCAGTTAGTGCTCTTACCCGCTGAGCCATCTCGCCAACCCTGACTTTAAACTCTTGAACATCCTGCATCTACCTCCATATGTGCTGGAATTATAGATATGTCAGCCATGCTTAGTTTGAAAGGTGCTGAGGATAAATCCTAGTATTTTGTGCACAGCAGGCACTATGTCAACTGAGCTATATCCCAACTCCTCAGTCTACAGTTTTGAAAACTAAAGGCATTACTCATATTTTTCTGTGCCCTTGACTAACTGAGCTACTTTTCCCCATATTATTTCCTATTCTTTGCCCAGCTTCTCCCTCCTTACTTTTACTCTTTCTGATTTGGGAAAGCTTACAATATATCTGGAATGAATAGGAGTTTGAGGCCACATTGGCTACATAGTTTAAGGTCATCATTGTTGGTTACAGAGGATATGGAGGCCAGCTTGGACTACCTGAGACCTTGTTTCAAACAAGCAAACAAAAATAATAACCCCCCCAACATTTAAAGATTCTATATTGCTTTTCTACACACAGATTAGTGAAATAAATGAAGTTTGCTTTTAAAATTACTATATTCAGAGCCTGTTGTGAGCTAGTTTTTGACTTGGTGTCATTGGCATCAGTGCCTGCCCTTGCCTCATCAGTTTCCACATTACAAAACTGCACAGCTGGTGACATAGCACTTCTCAGAAGAGCTGGAAGCCTCAAATTTGCTAAATGGGCAATCATCTGAACATTACCAAACATGTCTGGTTCCTCACCTTGTCATGCAGTTTTCAACTGTGTGCCTCATATGAACTAAAAGACTGTTCTACTATTGTTTCAAGATTTTCTTCAGAGATGCAAACCCTTGTCATGCAAGTTTTAAACTGACATATTGAATGAGCAAGATATATGGTCACTGGCATCTATACCCCAACCACTACAAGACAAATTTTCAGGACCCTGCCACTGAAATGTGCATTGTGACTTTAGGGGTGTTCAGACATGAATAAATATGTCCTTTATAATCCATAAAATACTTTCATGATTTGTTAATATATAAAATAGAAACCTTAAGTAATTAATTTTTAAAGAAATTTTTGCTTTTCTGAGACAGGTTCTTATGTAGCCCAGGCTAGTCATAAACTCCTTATGCTTCTGCCTCCTGAAATGATGGGATGACAAGCTTGCATACCATTCCCTGCTTAGGTTGCATACCATTCCCTGTTAGGTTGCATACCATTCCCTGTTAGGTTGCTAAACAAGGAGAAGATAACTGAGCAACTAAAGTTGAGAGCAGACTTAGGGTGCTAAACTAAGAGTATTGGGAAAGGCATGCTAGCCATGGAAGATTAGAAGCACCCAACAATTGAGTCAATAAGACAGTTAAAAAAATAAGCTAATGTATATGTGTCTTTCATCTGCGGATCTGAAGAAACCTGGGAGGGGCTGGTAGCATGGAATGCCTGGAGCTTAAAGTGGGGTAGCAAAAACTGCATATTACATAGAAGGAATGCGTCTTATCATAAGGCTATATATAACAAACCTATAGCCAAACATCATCCTAATGTACTGAAACTTGACACAGTCCCATTAATTTGGGAGCAAGACAGGCTGTTTATTCTTTCCATCCCTATTCATTACAATGTCAGAAATTTTACCTAGATCAGCAAGACAAAAAGAGAAGTTGAGAGCTATGAGGGAAGGGAGGTTAAAATGACTTTAAGATTCTATCTCAGTTATCCAATTTAGACAAGTGATCATGGAGAAATCAAATGGTCCTAGGGATATGGGGTAAGGAAATCTTTATTCATGGTAGCAACTATGGAAATCAATTTAGAATGTCCTCAGAAAGCTCAAGATGGAACCGGCACATGATTCATCTATACCTCGGTGCATATACACAAAGACTCTGTAGTCTACTACATATTATTATTCATGTTCTTTGCTGCTTTCTTCACAGTAGGCAGGGAATAGAATAAACCCAGATGTCTATCATCTAATCAATAGACAATGAAAATATAATACGTGTACAAAATGAATTTTATTCTGTAATAAAGAATTAATGAAATCATAACATTTATAGGTAAATGTATGGAACTTGAAAAAAATATACTGAATGAAATATCCCAAGTCAAGAAAAACAAATACCACATGTTTTCCTTTATATGTGTATCTTAATTTTGAATCTTTAATTTTGGGTATTCAACTTAGAGTGCCTGTAGAGCCCAAGAAACTACAAAGAAACCATGAGGAGGTAGTGTATCAAGGGATGGATATAAGTAGAATATAAGTAATGTGTAGGGACAGGAATGGCTTAAGGGAGAAGGGTAAGGAGAAGGAGGGATAGAAGGAAGGGATGACCAAAATGAAAGAGAATAAAAAAAGATATGGAAACTCACTCTTGTTTACAAATTTAAAAAAAGAAAAATTTACATATTTTTTTAAAAAAAGGTTTGAAGAGTGATAATTTGTAAGACTGAAAAAAACAAACAAATACAAAACAAAACAAAACAACACCACCTCTCCAAAACAACAACAACAAAAAACCCCTGCTCCTAGAAATTGTGGATTATTCAAAACAAAAACTCTATCACCAGAAGTAGAATTTCTCTTTATGAGTTGTTGCTTAGAAAGACTCCAGGGGCCTCCAAAACAATACAGGATTTTGCAATTTCTCTTGATTTCTCTCAAGAACTAGATTAAACAACTTTTACAAAGACACCAGATAACTTGGCTACATGATGGAGAGAAATTAAAATACAAATGTTTGCTAGATTTTTACAGTGTTGGAAGGTGCTAGGTTGCTGGAAGAAAAAAATTATCAATGATCTTACCAACTGTGAACCTATAATCTATGAGACCAAACTGCCAAGAAACATGCATCCATTGTGAAATAGTGGCCTAATGGTTATAGGATTAACCAACTGTAGTGGTTTGAATGAGAATGATCTCCATAGGATCATATGTTTAAGTACTTGGACCCTGATGGGTAGAACTGCTTGGAAAAGATCAAGTGGGATGACCTTGTTGGAAGAAGTGTGTCACTAAAGGCAGGTTATTTTGAAAAAAAATTATTGGATTTGGTAATTTTTGTGTGGATGTTTTGTCTGCATGTATGTATATGCAGCATATGCATGGTGTCCATAGAGAATTCAAGTAGAAAACATATAGCCTGGGATTGGGATTAAGGATGCTTGTGAACTACCACTTAGGTGCTGGAAATCAGACCTAGGTTCTATGCAAGAGCAGCAAATGCTCTTAACTCCTGAGCCATCCCTTCAGCCCATGAAATAAGAGCGAACTTTGAGGTTTCCAAAGGTCTTATTTTGAGCTAGTTTTCTCTGCTTCCTGCTTGTAGTTTGTGATGTAAGCTCTCAGGTATTCCTGTTTTCATGCCTTTGCTATGCTATTGTGGACTTTAATTAAGTAAATCAATTGTCCTCTTTCATTTCCTTGGTCATGGTGTTTTATCAAGCATTAGAAAGATAATTAAGACACCAATCATTCTCTTAATGGATTTGAGGTCTAATCCAGAGGAGAAAAAACATGACTGGTAGTATAATCCATTCAAAATCCACTGTCATAGATCCTGTGTATGTAGGAATTAAATAATGTTATTTGGCTAAACTGATAGCATCAAACTGCCTTCTTAATATCTGCATTTATACCTATAGACAGAAGCTGTTCTCAATTTTAATCAGAAGAGCCTTTCTTTTCTGGGAATAGTAGTCAGTGCAGGGATTCATGGATCTGCAAGATGCTGAGAATAATTGGCAAGTGATGTCTTAAACAGGGCATTTATGTTATTTCCTTGAGGCTCAGGAAATGTTGCAGAAGAGGAAATGGAAAGAATGTGTACTGGGTCTGCACAGAAATAGACCTGTCAACAGTAAGGCTTGAGTAGAGAAGGTTCAGGAGGCCCTACCTCACACACTGAACTATTTGCTGTTGATGTATTCAAGGACAAGGAGAGTCATTGTGTTCAGTTGAGTACCTACTGGTGACCAAATGAGTAGTTTCAGTCTGATCTTCACACTAATGGCTCTGGTTAAACTAAATGGGTCACAAAACAAAATAAAAAAATCAAGAATCTGGGAGGATCTAGATGAAAAGGGATGAAGAGGGGAATTGATAAGAAGGGAGGGAGATGAAAGGGGATAATCAGAATAAATCATATATATGAAATTGTCAAATAACAAACCTAAAAATAAACCATTATCACTGCCCTTTGTTCAGGTTAACAGCAAGTTTAAGAAATGTATTTATGTTATCTAGGTTTTATTTGAGATGGGTACTATGTATCCCAACCTGGTTTTAAACTCATTATGTGTTGGATGATCACTTGAATTTCTTATGCTGTAGTCTCTGCCTCCTGAATGCTGGAATAATAGCTGTGTCCTACCATTTTACTTTTGTCTGGTGCTGGGTATGAACTTAGGAATTTGCACATTCTAGGTATTTCTACTAATGACCTGTATCTTCTACTAATGACCTCATGCACACACACACACACACACACACACACACACACACACACACACACACACACGTGAGTGCCTCCCTTCTTATTAGTCTCTTTGGATACCAGCTCCTCCTTACCTGCTGTGGATTTCTCTGTCTCTGAATTTTGGTCTGCATTGCATTTCCCTCTTGACCTTTAAGATGTTGAATGGATTCTATGAATGCTTTTGTATTGTCTTGTCTGTCTCTCTGTGGACTCCCTGAGAATGCTGCAGTTTTCTCTTTGTAATGTATTTTATAAATATTTAAAATACTTAGGAACATATGAAAAGTAAAATTCTAGTGATTTTTTTTAAACTTCTGTTTTCCTAAAATCCTTGATACCTATAAAATATGGTTGTCAAGTCTATATTTTAACACAGGCCTTAAAGTTCCTGCTTAGTGACTGCTCTGGTCTGAGATCCTAAGTATGAGTAGGTAGCCTTGTTAAAAGTTTCCTATGAAAGCTTGTATTCTTATACAGATGTATAGCTGAGATATCAAAAGTTATTCTCCATTGCTGACCTCAAATTCTCCTCCCAGGGTAGCTGTGGTGAATACACTTGTCAGCTACTTCTCTCTATCTTGAGAGAGGATGAGGAAGAAAAGATATCCCCAAGAGATAACAGTTCAGCAGTATGGAGAAAACAGAGAGAGCACATTTCTGCATGTCTGTAGTTTTCCTTTGTGTCGTTAGAACCTGTGCGGCAAGGGTAAACCCAGGAGGCTGACTAGATGGAACACTAGAAAGCTACATTGATGAATGCATCCACAGCTACAAAGAACTCTCCTTTGCATTGTTCTCATGTACTATAACATAAAATATACATTCTCGATGTCTGTATTAGTGGCTCCTTCTTTGCACTTATGTATGATAGACATGAACAAAGAGATGGGCTGGGGACATAGTTAATTGGTAGAAAATTTGCCTAGCACACACAAAACCCTGGATTCAGTTCCCAGCATGGCATAAACTCAGTGCAGTGGCACATGTTTGTAATCCAAACACTTTGGTGGTAGAAACAGGGGGATCTGAAGGTCACTCTTAAATACTTATCATGTTGGAGGTCAGCCTGAAATACATACTAATGAGACTGTATCAGAAAAAGAAAAAAAAATGGGTGAGAGTGTAGATTAGTGAGTGGGTAAGAGCAGGTGTTGCTTTTGAAGAAGACCAAGGTTTGATTTCCAGAACCCAGATGGTGGCTCACAGCTATGTGCAACTCCATTTTCGGGGGATCCAGTTGATGTGTTGGAACGGCAGGTCACATCAGAAAACACCACACTAGGCCCAAGCAGTTACATGTGTAAGAGTTTTAATTGAGAGGGTGAGAAGGGGAAGTGGCATGGAAAGAGAGGAGTGGGAGAAAGAAATGGAGGAATGTTCCCCATATATATATGGGTTGTGACGTATGGCCCAGGTAAAGGTGGGAGGTGAGCCCAATGGATACTGGGAATATGGTGGCTGTTGCCCTGGCAACAGGTCTGTGGACCTGCCCATCCATCGCCACAGGCTTTGGATGTCCTGATGCTAACACCAGTACTCTCTTTTGACCTCTAAGGATACCAGACACATATGTGGTGCACGTATATACATGCAAATTACACACACACACACACACACACACACACACACACACACACACACATACACACACACACACACTAATAAAATCAGTAATCTTAAAAAATAAAAATAAGTAGAAATAAAGAGAAGGAAGAGGAGAAAGAAGGGGATAAAAAAGCAGCATTTACAAGGTTTATGTCAGTGTCTCACTTAACTGTAGAAACTGCTGGTATGTATTGCTGAGTATCTGTGGCAACACAAACAAAACATCTGTATTGCTGCACACATGAAGCAGAACAGAATGGATTCCTCTATGTGGTTCTACAAAAACTTTAACATATATTTTTAATTTTGTGTGTATGTATAGGTATGTGCATATGAGTGAAAGTGCCTACAGGTATTGGATTCCACTGGAGCTGGAGCTACAGATAATTGTAAGCTGCCTAATGTGGTGCTAGGATTTAGACTCTAGTTCTCTGGAAGAATAACATGTACTCTTAATTGCTGAACCATCCCTCTTGCCTGACTTTAGCCTTTTTTTTTTTACATGAAAAAGTCCATTTTAGATTTTGTACATTCCATAGACCCCAACACATATACAAAATTTAAATGCCTAGGACTTCCTAGGCATATGGTATGTTATGTGGGGGCATATCAGAAGTTCCTTCATAGATGGTGCTGGGTTAAGTTGGGCATGGTGGCACATACTTTTAATCCCAGAATTTGAGAAGCAGAGGCAAGCGAATCCCTGTAAGTTTGAGATCAGCCTGATTTACAAAATGGCAGCCAAGGTTACAGAGTGAGAGCCTTTCTCTCTCTCTCTCTCTCTCTCTCTCTCTCTCTCTCTCTCTCTCTCT